>BQNB010209425.1:0-10339 GCA_026074375.1 Tanacetum coccineum
TAGAATTTGTATGTGTAAAATGGGTGTGAAACTAGCACTTCTCTTTAAAAATGGATTTTAGTGAATGAAAACGATATGTTATTATTGGTGAATGGTCTAATTTGAGATTGCCTTTTCTAAGTACACAATTGATGCGGGACGGAAGGGGTAATTGTTTTATTATACAAAAGATTATCACTTCGTTTTATTTAGCTGAATAATATATGATTTATTACTATAATTTTGTATATACGAGCGAGTTAATGGAGATAAAAAGAAAAAACCCCTTCTTGATTTTATTTTATCTTTTGTTAAATTGATGAGGTAAAATACATTGCCCCCTAAGAATATACGAAGTAATTGATATACGAAGATTTAAATTACCTTTATGGAATAATGGAAAACTTGTATTCTCATTAATCACTAAATTAAATATATAATTACATATGATTATTTTAAAACATGGGCTAAGCCCGTAATAACATAACTAGATTTAATATCCGTGCACACACGAAGCTTAGACATTAAATTTTAATTGAATGTTAATTTTGCAAGTGTTGTTATTTTTTCGTATTTGCACATCGAATGCCTTGTTTACCTTATTTCAATAATTGTGAATGTGAGTTTCTTTTAATTTTAATAATTTTAACAGTTATAATAAATGTTTTCTATCATATTAAGCAAATAATGCAAATCTTCATGTTTGCCAATTACACTTTTGTGTGTGTTAATAATAATTTAGTCGTATTTAATATTAAAACCCGTGTACGCATGTGATAAACTTATAAAATAGAATAACAATGAGTCCTTATCGAATGCATGTGGTAAAAATAATTTTTTTTTGGGATATTGTTACTTAAACTCATAAGGAGGAAAAACATGAGTTGTTTGTATACGTACAACATCGTCTATTTATTTATAGACACAATAATTTGTGCTTTCATTTTCATATTGCGCATATATATGTTGTATTTTTAAAACAACATATATATGTTGTATTTTTAATATATAAAGTTTAGGAATACAAAGTCTAAGGGGTTATTTATTTATTTTTTAAAGTTATTAAAAAACATGAAAACTTATAAATTTACACTAAACTCTATATTATTTATTTAAAATTCAACCATAAAAAATTTATTAATGATCTCTCATTTTTTAAGTTTTTTGTTTTCATAAATTTGACACATATATTTTTATGTGTTTTTTTATTCACTAAATTCTTCCACCAAAATTTTCAATTTTGACTAAGTTGGATTCAATTTTGACTTTTATTAACCAATTAGATCGCACGATTTTGTCTATGTGACAATAACAAGCGTTTTGATTGTTTTAATTTTTTTTCATAAGATTTAATTTGACAAAACACTCTGAAATAATGTAATTATTTTATTATATAAAAGATAAGGCTAACATGACCAATAACATATGACATCTAACAACTCTCACATAATAAAACAAGCCAAATATGTCGACATGCTATACAATAAAACAACCTTCTCATTAATCCTCAAATCAATATATAGTTACATATGATTATTCCAGTTATCATCTAGTAATCTAAATAATATTAAAGATTTAGATAGTACACTATTGCACAATAAGTTACATAAGATTAAAATGATTAACCAATGAAAACCGATGCCTATAGCTTCAAGCAAGTTTTCTATTGGCCTATTGTTGGTTAATAAAATAACATATAAAACCAATCAACTAACTAAATCACATCAATAAAAAATATTGTAAATCCACATTTCACTATCTAAGAAATTAAAGATTTAGCACGCAAGGAAAATCGTCACTTCACACGACATCCATGTACTAAAAATATTATTAAAAGCTAGTGTTGTCGTTTTTATTAGCAACGGTTTGTGAATACACATTTTCAGGTGTCAAAGTGTCATGTAAACGTAGATGTGTATAATGGGTAAAAGTTATTGTTATAGTTTGGGTAAAGTGTATGCAAACGGGTCAAAATAGGTGTTTGGTAAACCAAGTGAAGTATGCTTATGCGGGTCATTTAGACCGTAAATGTTGATGACAATGATGTATTATAATGTATTAATAAGTTCTGGGAAGTTTCGTGTAATTTTGAGTTCGGGAAGTTAGTTTTCGGAAAAGCGTCATAAAAATGAGTTGGGTGACTAGAATCATCCAGCCGGGCGGCTAGATTTCACGCCGGGCTGCTGGATTGATTTTGGCAGATTTGTCAATTTTGTTTTCGTCATAAAACTAATCTGTATGGAGTTAGAAGGTGTGTCACCCAATGTTTCGAAGATAATTGAGTCTAGTCTCATTTAGTAATACTTTCAAGAAATGAATGGTAATTGATTTTGGTCAGTTTATAAAAGAATGACAGAAGGTTATTTCTGGGACATGCTTTTGAGCAAAGTTTTTAATTTTTGTTCAAACTTAGAGTCGGGAAAGGGGCGTTTCAACTTGGTATTAGAGTTTCGGTCTAAACGAAGTAGGTTTCCACTATAGGTTACCTAAACTTAGACCACTTATAAATGCGTTGCTGTAAGTGTAAAATAGTGCGAAAAAGTATATGTCTTAGTTATTAGGTAGATTAAGTACTTGCGGCGAATAGAATGATGATGCTTAGATATGGAATGATTATGAAATGTGATATATGTTATTTTGCCATAGACTAAAGGATTATGAATGCGACTTAGAATATGAAACACTTATCGGAGAAGTGTTAAATGTAGGAGTATATGTTTATATAATGTAAAGTCTATGGTAGGTTATTTAAATATATCTAAGTGATGTATGATATTTATGATGATATGAGTTTATAAATTGTTTGAGCTAAGTAAAATGCATAAGAATGCATTTTAGATGAATCATGATGAAAATATGTGAATAGGGATGTGGAATATAAGTAATCTTTAAACACACACAAAAGTATGAAGAAATCTAGAGAGAGAGAAAGAGAGTGGGAGGTTGCTTCTAGTAAGAGAAAGTGAACATGAATAATATTAGATTAGTGTGTGAAAAGTGAAACAACCAACACCCTTTCCATAACATAGAAAGGGTTTATATACCTACTATGGCTGGTTAAGGTCTTGGCTTTTATGGGCTTTCCATGGGCCTTGGACTAACTAGCTTACTTAGTTTCCAAATATTACTATACGAGCTATCTAACGATATTAATGGTAGTGACCGATACTTTCATATTCCTAACAATCTCCCCCTAAGGGAGGTCACTCCACTTTACAATAACTTAAAAACCTATCATTCTATGCTTTGTCTTCAGTCTTGTGCTCGCAGACTTGTTTTCTTGACTTTATCTTGTGAACATGGTGTAGTGATCTTTGACTCTAGGCTTGAGCTTGTTCTGATAGGATTGACTTGTATGTGAACTTGAACTTCTTTAAGATCATCAACCAAGCATAATCTCTTGTCATCATCTTGTGATCTTGTCGCCGTCTTGTGCACTTGTGACTTTTGGACCAACATGCTCATACTGTTGTTGTTTCTTTTTCTTGAAAGTTTGAATAAGACATCTTTCTTGAAATTCTTTAACTATAACACTTCATCACTTTGAGAAAGACGTTTGGTATCATAGTGACAGAAACTTCTTTGAAATTCTTTGACTTTAATACTTTGTCACTTCAAGAAAGACGCACGGTATCAGAGTAGCGGAAGTCTTGAAACATGTACTTAAGCTTTCATGATGTCTTTACTTTTGTCAGTCAAGTATGAGCATGTGGCTTTGAACCTTGACTTGTCATGATCCAATTGCTGCGACCATCGGGATTACCTGCATAAAAGGGTTAGCAATAATCAACAAGTATGGACGAAAGTGGCTTTGTTACTTCATCAAATACAGTTGTAATAACCACGGTTCCCCGTTAATCAGTATAAATACTGCATTTGTGATGGGTAGATGTTAGAATTTCCCAAGATCTCTTTGACAAGGCAGGAGTTTCGCAGCTGCACTAGCCGTTCTCATTACCGGAGCGTATCAAAGCAGACAACACGGTAAGAGTGAAACTATAAGTTATTATCTTCTTGATTAAGCCGTCAATTTGTGTTCAGCTTTCCTATGTCCAGATACCCTTGTGAGGCTTCCCATGGACATAAGATTAAAAATTGATTTAGGAAAATCAGTCGGTGTGTCATGATGCAAATGGTTTTTATGACACATCAACAGTTTTATCTTTTTTAAAATTCATCCATCAATTTATAAGCTGGACCGAATCAATATCTAGTGTCACAAGTTTGATCCATATAGGATCTCAAAAGTCACCTACCGCAGAGCTTGTTTGATGTTGGCTCTAGAAGGATTTTCATCGTCATTGTGAGTACTTTTTATATATCACTTTGATGTTTTGGCAAAATCAGAAGAATAATGCGTAGGACTCTTAAGTTATTACTTGTTTTCACAGTGTGCGAGCAACAAATATTATTGAATAGTGTCCTAGCGAGATTTATGGTTGATCTCTTTTATGGCTCTAGACTCGATAGTGCACTTTGGTTTTTGGTAATCGGAGGCTGGAGCAGACTGCCACCTTTTCAATACCAACTAACTCGGAGTGAGAAAGTCGATAGAAATGAGTGTAATCTCTGTGAGAAATAAAACAAGAGTCTTTTGAGAGACTTTGAGTGGCTGGGGAGGGTTGTGCATTGCGTCACTGGGTCCATGACGATTGTCTTCAATACCAGACAACAGCTTAGTATTTTTGACAGTTTATGTATTGATTCGGTTTCTGCCTAAGTATAAGGAGGGCTTCTTTCTTTTCACCCTTTATCTTAACTTTTCTTTTTAATTCTTTAACCCCTTCAGTGCTTACCGAGACTTCATGACTAGTACCTTGTTGGGTTTGTTCTAGTACTAGCTCCATCTCAGTCAGGCACTTTTCCTTTATTCTCACTTTTACTCCTTTTTATATCATACCTATGGACTTCTCCACTAACTAGTGGAATGTCCCTGGGTAGATCCATCCGGTTCTGGCTGGATCGTAGGAACGAATACCTAATCCTAACCACCTTATAACTCCAAGTAATTACAAACATGGTCGGTCTTTTGGTATTATTCTCAGCCTTAAACCATTTAAAATGCTCCTCCTTAATATGTGCATCGATATTCGAAAATGTTTAGCACATGAAGGGTAAAGCTTGCACTTGAGTCCTTTAAGATCACGTCTTTAGCCATATATTTTAATCACATTTTCTCTCTTTATCAAAAATGTCAAATCTCTTGATATTTTAGATATCAATTGATTCAAATATAATGCTTTCGGGGAGAAAAATATTCTAATTATATATCAAGCCTATTATTGGAACATTGTAATGCTCTCTCTTAAATTATGAGGGTATAATATGGTGTTTAAGTACGTCAATTTGATTTTTTTATTTACTAAGAAATTCTTAAAAATTCGTACTCAAACACAATATTTGCCTAATATTAGTCTACACTATTTATTCACATATTTACAAAATTGATAATTACGAAAGAATGACCTGAAATGTAGTAATACAAGATATCACAAAGTCATATTGTCCGTTTAAGCAGTCAAAGGTCTTCTCCATACTCTCTTACACCAACAAACTTCTCTAGATTCTGCATTAACCTTCTTGAAAAGAGCTTCTTATCGATATCCTAGATCATAACACGAGCCCTTCGCTTGTCTAATCCACTCCACTTCCTCTTTGGCAGGTATTCCATCCTTATTCCCGAAGTAATATCATGAAGAGCAGTCCGAACATAATTGAGAGTGCCATCACTAAAATTATGGAGTTCATCAGTGCGCATCAAACTGTTTATGTTGTTATGGTCCTTGTATATCACTCCTTGAGGGTCTGAATATACGGTGTATGCGGTTTTGTTCCTGAGATTCAACCTAAATGTGTCTGGTTTGGTGAGGTTGAGCTTCTTTTGGTAACTTTCGACACCTAATTGAAGATCTTCCACCCGCCTTTGAATGACAATACGTCTAGTGAACATACGCAATGCCACATTCAAGTCAAAATGTTTATCTATTATGAGATTGGTCAGCCTCTATTGAACAAGTAGGAGTAACATGTCCTTGATGTATTGTAGGCGAAGTCGTGGGAAATCACCTTCTTTAAACGTATATAGCTGATGATCCTCTCTACGAACTTCAATCTCGTCCAAGTGACCGTAGTCATACCACTTCATAATCCTAAGGCTGGTAACTGTAATGATTCATTTTATGGAGTAGACACCTTTCGACGAAGGCCTGTTGCTTGCAAACCGTAATTTTTTTTAACGTTTAGGACCCTAGTGTGAAGTACCCTAGTAGGCATGTTTATCATAAACTACCTTTACGGGACTCCATATATTAGGAACCAAGTCTTCAATCCATTGAACCTCATAAGTAGCAGCCTTTGTCTTTGTTATAGAATTTGAGTATTTTCTGCTTAAACTTCCACCTTTTAGATATTCCAGGTCGTTGTTGATGAAGTAATCAAAAGGGATAACATGACAACCTCGATGATTTAGAATCAACAGGAGAGGCTTACGGAGATTGAACATATACTGCTTACCTTCGGGGTTATGCTAGTCTAGTCGTTCAATTGTAGCTTTAAAAAATTCTTCAAAATGATACTCTAGTTCCGTACGACTCTTGCAGGTGCCTTTGAGTAGGTTGAATGCCGGTCCAACCAGAAGTTCTTGAGTCAGATTTGTAATGTTGAGCCGATTCATGACAAATGCAGAGAAGTCGATTGGAGTATCCATGAACTCATCAAATGAAGTACGAGGTTCTTCAGCACAAGCAATGTTACTAATCCAGGTTTAAGATGGTCTAAAGTCAACATGTTTTCTCTTGTTCCAATCAGGATTAGGAGGCAAAGGTTGCTTGGGTTTCTTGTACCAGTCAGGCTTGGAAACGACCTCATCATCAGGTTGTTCATCATTGTTACCCGTGTCAAACTCTTGATTCTGTCGCACTCCTAAGTCATCAACTATATGCATTTTCTCCTCTGCATGAGCATACTTGCCAGATGACTTATGTTGAGAGCGGTAGGTGCCTTTAGAAGAGCTTGTTGACTTAGACTCCTTGGACTTAGGATCCCTAGA
Organism: Tanacetum coccineum; assembly: GCA_026074375.1. NCBI lineage: Eukaryota > Viridiplantae > Streptophyta > Magnoliopsida > Asterales > Asteraceae > Tanacetum > Tanacetum coccineum. Next base: position 7,028 of record BQNB010209425.1, read on the forward strand.
TGATTCAGCATCTTTACTCGACTTCCTTCTTTTCGTCCCTCGGTCTAATCTAGCAGAGGGGTCTTGATATTTATCTTTGTCGTCTTGACTCCTTTTCAACGAGAATACTTCACCATATGTATCAAAGAGATCCTTGTCATTGTTATAAGAGTTGACCAATGCATCATAAAGCTCCCTTTTATAATCAGCTCTAAGATATGATTTATGTTCCTTCATTTTGTCCATAAGAATCTTCATCAGTTCAAACTCAGAGAGTGATGCAGCCGCCTCATAAGTAGACTTTAGTTGAGATGAAGAATTTGCTAAAACAGCAACTTCTAGTGACTCTGTGACATTTTGCTCAATTACAGGAGTTGCAAATTCTAAGATTGCTTAAGGATGAATCCGAGGAAGTTGAGAATTGACTTCTTCTTTGATAATAGCTCTCACTGATGTGTCAATGAGATCTATATACTCCCTCCTGTCAGCTAGAGCTTCTTCTTTACATTCTGCAGTATGCGACTTAATGGATTGTTGAATGGCTTCTCTTTATTTGTTGTCAATGTAGCGTTCTACAATGGTAGGAATTGAAGAAATGACTTAAGCATATTGATCAACTTGCTTCATTTCTAACAGATCTCTTTCTAAGTTGGTGACTTTATCATTGAATCTGAATACGGATGCGAAGTCTGGAAGTGCAGGAAATGAGGTTGTTACTTCTGTAGCTGTTGGTGTAAGAGTTGGTGTTGCTTGTTGTAGAAGAGGAGAAGGAAGGAGGTGGTAGAGGAATGGTTGTGTTAAAAGCAGACGTGATTTCAGGAATTACTGTTACTGGTACGGTATAAAGAGTAGATGTCTGTCCGCTTGGTTCTTCATGATGAACGGTGGTGTCCATCAAGGAAGCAATCTCATTGTCAGCTGGAGAAATGTTCTCAAAGTTTAGGAGCTTCTTTATGAAGTCGGACAAGACAGAAGAATTTTGCATTGGACCTTCAGTCTTTTGTGTATCATGGATAACTGTAAGTGTCACATGAGCATCTTCTTCTTCCTGCTCAAACCCTGACTCTTGAGAGACATTGTGTTAATCTACTACACTCTGATCAGCATCAGTCATTTCTACATCTTCTTTCCCTAAGTTTACATTTACATCTTTGTACAATTCCTCAGCATCATCTAACTCTTCTTCATTATCCTCATTAGCATTATCAACATCATCTTCTTTATCAGTGAATTCATCAACATATTCATCTTCATCTTCTTCATGTTTTTCATTGGACTGATTGAGATTAGGATTCTCATCTCTGTCAGACTCAGTCCTTTTATGATCACTATCATCATCATTATTACCATCATCATCATCATCATCATCATCATCATCATCATCATCATCATCATCATCATCATCATCATCATCATCATCATCATCATCATCATCATCATCATCATTATCATCACCATCATTATCATCATCATCTTTAGTATCATCTTCATCATCATCATCATATTCTTCTCCACTATCACCTTAAGACTCTTTGTCACTTTTAGACTCATATTTGGGTACATCAGGAACCCCTGGTTTAGTACCAGTTCCTTCATCTGTACCAGAGATCTTACCTTGTTGCTCATCAGGAACCCCTGATTCAAAATCAGTTCCATCACCTGAGCCACTTGCATGAGAGATGTAAAAGTCTTTCTTGCTTCATTTTGTAACCTCCTTAAGCTGAGCAACTTCAGATAAAGCTACTTCCAAGAGAACGTTTAAACCTTTGCCTCTATCAGCTTTAACCGGTGTCTTCTTCTTAGTCAGTTTAGGTTTAGTAGATGTCTTCTTGGTTGAAGTTACATCTTTCTTAGCTTTGCCAGGCTTCTTAGTAGGTTCTTTGAGTGAGACTGGGATAATCTTCAGTTTAGGTGAAGCATGCTTCTTAAACTTCTTTGCCTTCTTGGGCTCTTTAGCACCACTGGCATATGCATAGTAAGTCTTGTAGGCGGTAGAGTTCAGAATGTCATCATTAAGCATCTCTTTAGGAATCAAAGCTCCACACACTTGATGTTCTTCGATCTTGGATACATATTTCAGTGTACCCAAAAGACTGTCATCTCTAGCTGTGTGTAGATTTATCCCGTTCCTCATGGAGATTGACTTGTTTTATGAGATGAAGTGATTGATGATGATCTTTGTGAATCTAGGATAGGTCATGCTTTCCTTTGAGAAGTGATTGTCGATCTGGAATGCAAACTCTTCCCAGAGTAGTTCAACAAAATCCACACTTACAGTGATACAATCCCCACAGAATTTGAGCTCTTGACAACCTAAGTTTATCAAGTCCAATGGTTTTCCCGGAAATGCACCTGTTGATGACAGCTGCAAATGTTCTCCAGGGTTGATGCATGTGATCAACGGCCAATTCAGGTAGAGACTCAATGTTTCCTATGTATCCAAGTTCATAGATGAATGACATAATTTCCTCATCAATAGAAGGAGGTATATCAAATGCTTGATCAGGAAGTTTTAGACAAATTTGGAGAATGTCACGGAATACTTCAGCATTCACTCTGAACTTCTTATTGTCTAACTTGAATTGATATGATTATGAATCTTTAACCTTGGTAATTGTATCCCACAACTAATGCATGTATATTTCTGGAACTCCAACTGTGACCAGGAATGCTGGATAGCTAGAACTTAGCTTTAGAGCATCCAAGGTAACTTGATAAGTGGCTTCTCTTTATGGCTTGGAAAATTCGATTCTCCTATTGCATTTTCCAATCTTGAGTCTTGCCTCAGGAGTAACCAAGGCATTATCAAGAGCAATTTGACTGGCAGCAGTAAGATTCATGGTTCTGCTAAGAAATGCTCAATATAGTTTATAAACAGGGCAGATATATACTACTAGACAATTGCGACACATTGAATTAGGCATTAAACACTAACACATGACATAGATCATACAAAGTCATCAAATGAGGTCAATCAGACTCACTATCGGTCATACACAATTAACTAAGCAACTCAGATAAACACATATGCAAAATACCTAAAATAAGTCATCTAGTAAAACATTAAAGGTATAAGTCTCTTAGAGTAATATCTGGTATAGATTTTCCTAGTAAAGTGTATAAATCGCCTAGTTATAGGGTGTGTATAAATCGCTTAGTTATAGAAACAATGTATAAATCGCTTAGTGCAAAAACAGATGTGTATAAATCTCTTAGTGCAAAAAGGGACGTATAAATCTCTTAGAAAAAAAACAGATGTGTATAAATCTCTTAGTGCAAAACAGGGACGTATAAATCTCTTAGTGCAAAGTTTTCTCTCAAACACAAACTTTA
>BQNB010209426.1:0-10339 GCA_026074375.1 Tanacetum coccineum
GAAGCATTCATGTTTTAAAGTACATAATAAGTTCTAATAAAACAGTAGTTAATAAAAGTTCGGGTTCGGATGGTGTCACTGCTCTACACTGTGCTGCTGCAGGTGGGTCAGCTATGTCAATTGAGGTAGTTAAACTGTTACTTGATGCTGGTGCTGATGCTAGTTTAACTGATGCTAACGGTAACAAACCTGGCGACTTGATTGCTCGTGGTGTTAAGTCTTCGGTCCGTAAAGGTTTGGAGATGTTGTTGAAAGGTTTTGTTAGTGAAGAAGTTGTTACGCCGAAAAAAGAGTATCCAGTTGATGTATCGATGCCAGATATAAATAACGGGCTGTATGGTTCGGATGAGTTTAGGATGTATACTTTTAAGGTGAAGCCGTGTTCGAGAGCTTATACTCATGATTGGACCGAGTGTCCATTTGTCCATCCAGGGGAGAATGCACGAAGGCGCGACCCTAAGAAGTTTAATTATACTTGTGTCCCGTGTCCTGAGTTTCGTAAAGGGAGCTGTGTTAATGGGGACGCGTGCGAGTATGCACACGGAGTTTTTGAGTCGTGGCTTCACCCGGCGCAATATAAGACGAGGTTGTGTAAGGATGAAATTGGGTGTGCGCGGAAAGTGTGTTTTTTTGCCCATAGAGTTGAAGAGATGAGGCCTTTGTATGCATCTACGGGTTCAGCAATCCCTTCAGTGAAATCAGGGGATATGAGTCCACGCTCGGGCTCTAATCAGAGTCCGAGCCCGAAGGCTCTTACTTCGACCCCACCCATGTCACCTGCTATTCCTAGTCAGGTGCACGGGTGGCAGAACAAGATGAATCATTTGACACCACCCGTGTTACAGCTTTCGGGTAGTCGATTAAGGATGGGCTTGAATGCACGTGACATGAAGCAACAAATGATTGATGATTTGTCATCAAATCTTTACACTAATTCGAATGTTGATGACGTTTTTGGATCTGGGCTGAGTGGAAATTACTCGTCTCCTATGAGAAAACCCGTGAATTATACTTTTGATTCATCGGCTGCAGTTGCTCAAGCAGTAATGAATTCAAGGGCTGCTGCGTTTTCCAAACAACGAAGTCAAAGCTTCATAGACCGTGGCGCAACAGGAGCCACGGGTGCACCTTTTTCGCAATGGGGTTCACCCGATGGGAAGTTGGATTGGGGGTTTAATGGTGAAGAGGCTAATAAGTTAAGAAAATCGGCTTCTTTTGGGTTTAGAAATGGCGTGCCTACGAATGTAGGCCACGAGCCAGATGTTTCGTGGGTGAATACATTGGTTAAAGATGTTTCATCCGTTGGCGTAGGGTTGTATAGCTCGTCCGAGAAGCAAAGGTATGGCGTTGGTGGTGGAGACAAGCTGCCTCCGTGGGTGGAGCAGATGTTCATCGAGCAGGAACGGTTGGTGGCATAAAAGCAAAGTTGTCGTTAACAGTCGCTCGCAGCTCACAAGCTCAGCTCGAGCTTGTTTGCAGTTCCAGCTCGTAGCTACAACTAATTTTACCAAAAATATACTAATAGATTTGTTTATATTCTTTTATCTTCTTTTTAATCTGATTTTCGACAAGTTTGTTACTAAACTACTTGAGTAATAATACATCTTCGCATAGTTTATTTTCTTCTGGATGTATACACAATAATTAAATCAAAACGTGTTTGATACGTATCATTTGTTAAAGAGTATGAATAAGCAGAATAAAGATAAGATAAGTTGCAAGAATTTGTTTTATCACCAAGTTGATCATCTAGTTTTCTAAGCCATTATGTTATTCTGCAAGAATAGCATTTAAATGCAAAATTCTTTTTGCTCATGGCGAATATCCTTTAAATGTGATATGATATAGGATAATTTTATGTCTGTGAAAGACACATGGAAAGGTTTATAATTAATGTTTCATGTTCATGTGAAATAATGAGGTACAATATTTTAGATAGTTTCCTAATTTAATGCGTGAGTAATTATTGAACATTTTATAAATTTGAAAAATGTTATGCAATAAAGTTTATAAAATCAAAAGTTTTATAAATTAATTATTTGATAGCGTTATAAATCTTTTAAATGCCTCCATCATTATAAATTATAAATGCTTTTATAAATAACGATGATTATGAATTAAATAATTAATAAGTACTGTATATATAAATTTTAATGTAGACAATATCAACACTAAAGTGATAAATATATGATTTGAAATGATTCTTATGCCTAATTAGCAATCATACTTGTATGCTAATAATTTGATTGGTAGATTTGAAAAAGTGATTGGTAAGAATTTGGAGAGTGAAAATGCATAATACAATTATATAAGTGATTTATGCATTGAATTGTAGGCCTAAATAACATTATTCGTATGATTTTATTACAAAGCATGTAAAATTAGCTTTTGCATTAACTTTTTTTTAATGAAGAGATATATGGATCCTTGAATTTGTGGCAAGCATTTAGCAAGCATAAAAGACATGAACCACCTACGAAGATGAAAGATATTATGGTTTCTAATCTTTTGATTATTAAGAGATTTCTAAAAAGTTAAAAGAAAGAAATATTTGAGCAATTAAAAATGAACCATGAGAATGCTCAAGTGGTGTTAGGGAAAAATTCTTATTTTTTTTTAAAATTTCTAGAGATAATAATTTTTTTTTTCAATAAAGAAAAGTTGAGAATTTAAAAAAAAAATGAAAAGATGTTTAGATTAAGCTATTTCTAATCATTTTTCTTTTCATAGTTAACTTTTTTTATACGATGATAAAAGCAATACAACATAAATTAAATACATAATTAATAAAAATTAACTACAACCATAAGTATAGATCATTTGCAGTATACTCGAAATTAACAGTACTAAAACCATAAGCATAAAAATTATTTAATTTGCACGTTTTCGCTCGTTATCGCGTGTTTTTAATGATTTTCTACGTTTTCGCACGTTTTTTTACGTTTCGTATGTTTTCGCTCGTTTCTGCATGTTTTCGCTCATTATTCTACGTTTTCGCACGTTTTTTACGTTTTCGTTTGTTTTCGCACGTTTTCGCTCGTTTTTGCACGTTTCGCTCGTTATCTCACGCTTTCGCACATTTTTCTACGTTTTCGCACATTTTTCCAGGCTTTCGTTTGTCTTCGCATGTTTTTTCACGTTTTGAACGTGATCGCACGTTTTCGCACATTTTCTACGTTTTGCTACGTTTTCATACGTTTATTTACGTTTTTTACGTTTTCGTTTGTTTTCAATTTTTCTATGTTTTCTACGTTTTTATATGTTGGTGTACGTTTTCATACGTTAATTGGTAAAAAGTGTACGATTTTAGAGGTTTTTGTACGGATGATAATGGAAAAACGGATGAAAACGTATAAAAACGTACAAATACATATATTACGGACCAAAACGGATAAAAACGTATATAAACTTACAAAAACGTTCAAAATGTATAAAACATATAAAGCTAATGAAAACGGATAAAAACAGACTAAAATGTATAAAACGGACGAAGCGTACAAAATATATAAAAACAGACGAAAACGAATAAAACGAAAATGTATAAAAACGGACGAAAACGTACAAAAAAGTTTAAAAACGGATAAAATTGGACAAAAACGTATAAAACAAACGAAAGTGAATAAAAACTGACTTAAACGTACAAAAACGGACGAAAACGATCAAAAACATATAAACCAGATAAAACGGACAAAAACAGATAAAAACGGACGAAAGCCTATAAAAACGGGTGAAAACGTGCAAAAGCGGATAAAAACGTACAAAAACGATCAACGAGCGTATGAAAACGTATAAAAATGGACGAAAACATATAAAAACGTATAAAAATGGACGAAAACGAAGGTAAATGGATAAAAACGGACGAAAACAGATAAAAACATGCAAAAATGGATTAAAACGTGTAAAAGCGGATAAAAACGATCAAAAAGCGTATGAAAACGGACTAAAACGAATTAAATCGAACGAAAACGTATCAAAACGGACGAATGAGTACAAAAACGGACAAAAACGTATAAAATCAGACGAAAATGATAAAAACAAACGAAAATGAATAAAAACGTACAAAAATGTATAATAACAGATAAAAACGTATAAACCAGAAATTTGGACCATTTGTCCACCGAATTTATTTTGTTAGAGAAAAGAAATAGAGAAGGGTAAAATAGAATTTTCTGTTTTTTCATATAAAACTGGAAATTGAGAATTTCTTTTTTTTTGAAAATATTAAAAGAATACGACTAAACATGTTTTCAGTTTTTCTATTTTCATGTGAAAAATTTTCATGGAAAAATGAGATATTTTCCTCAACTAAACACACCTCAATTTTGTCACGTTTGAAAAATGGAGTTAGCCTGTTGGCAAATATAAATGTAAAATTAAAATAATTTAGTTAAACAAAGTTTCATCAAAAAAAAATATATATAAAAATACATATGTCGAATTTGTAATACAAACGATAAAAAACCAAAAGTAATTAATAAAACTTTAATCGTTAAATCTTAAATAAATTATTAGGACTCTAAGTGAGTCCTATGGTGTTAGCTTATTCATGGGTAGGTTGAAGGAGGAAATAGCATGCGCTGTTAGAATGTTTAAACCTACTAGCCTGATTGATGTGTTTTGTTTGTCTAAGCTGCAAGAAGCAAGCATTGATATGACAAAAAGTAAAAATGCACCACTCTTAACAAATCCTAGAACTAATGTAAATGATAGCAGTGTTAATAGGGGTGGGGGGAAATGCAATAAGAAATGTCAACAATGTTGTGTGAAACAGACCCTTTAAGAAGTTGACACAGCAAGAATTAGAGGAAAAGAGGGCAAAACATATGTGCTTTTATTGTGACCAAAAATATAGTCCTGGCCATAAATGTAGTGGGCAAATGTACTCTTTGGAAGTAATAGCTTGTGATGAAATATATGAAGAAGATGAAGATTGTGTATTGAGTGTATTGGTGCATCATTGATTAGGATCTCCTTTATGTTTTAATGATGACGAATAAACATTCACAAAAAGTAAAATCACAAACGCCAGCCTAAATCCGCAAAACCGGATTTCACCTTCTGGCGCGCTGGGCACGCGTCAGCGCGTGGCCAGTGCGCCACACGCGAAATCCGTTATGCAGATTTATCAATTGTCGGCTTTCCTCTTACCCAACACATGTGAAAACTTCAATAAATGTATGTACATGATATTTGAGCATTTTGGAAACACTCCAAATGAGGTTTAGACTTAGAGAAGAGCAAAAACGAATCCTCCCGTTTTTCTATATATCGCCAACTCAAATATTTTATCAAACGCCTCTAGCCAAGGCCGAGACCTCTTTCTAAACCTAGTATGATCATAAATTCAACATACCATCGAGTAAAAGTAATCATTTGATCTTAATCCGGATTTACGTTGTTCCTAATCATGTTACGGGTTTTACTCCCTTATTGGTCAAACTAAGTCAAATGTTACTTTGCGTAAACGCATCCTTTCTCGTAATGGGATATGCTTTACCTACGATGCAAAGCACTTAGCTTGTTTGCATCAAGATGATTAGTGATCAAATCCATTATTGATTATCATGGATTAAAGTCTAAGTGACTAATTGAGTTTGTGGTATTTAAAAGTTAAACATACTTTGACTTTTCTCGCTTCCTTACCTATACAAATGTTTTACAAAATCACATGTATTCCTCACATGTATACACACTTATTCTACACAATCCTTCAACCCATTCTCTCTAAACACTTGTTTACCCTTCTTACCCAACAAGTGATTTCATCTCTTCTCCTCACACTCTAATCATCTTCTTCCTAAACAATCACATAATCACATATGCCCACTATTTCCTCTCTTATTGGCAATGTGATTATTAACCTAAATCAATCATTTGATTTCATCCTAAACATCATCAATTTCACACTTATCTTCCTAAACACTCTCAAACATAAATTGTCACGCCCCCCCCCCCCCCCCCAAAAAAAAGGGTCGTAGCGAAATAGGTAACCGGAGGCGTGACGCCATAATATTTCAAACACAAGATAAAGAGATTTCCCTGTATTGTGATAACCGCAATGCTATTGCTCTCTGCTGCAACAATGTCCAGCACTCACGGTCTAAGCATATTAACATACGTCACCATTTCATTCGAGATCAGGTTGAGAATGGCGTGGTTGAATTGTACTTCGTGACAATGGATTATCAGCTTGCGGACATATTCACCAAGGCATTACCAAGAGAGCGGTTCAAATTTCTACTCCCGCGACTTGGTATGAAGAGTATAACTCCGGAAACCCTTAAACGTCTTCAGGAAGGAGAACATGAATAAGAGATGGTCTTCGTATATCCTATGTAGATTTGTATATAATTAAACACAAAATCGAAATACAAAAATATAAAACCTATAAAAACCATAAAAATCAAAAAATAGAAAATACAAAAATAGTTTTTCAAGACATGTCTTCTGAAAATCGATAACATTGCCATTCAATAATGACACGAGTCTTTAAATGAAGTTCGAGCTGAAGTTTAAACAATTTCAAAACGTGTCTTCATGGCTTGTAGTTATTTCAGACTGCAACCCGCTTTTCAATATGAGGAAAGCATGCGCCAAAATGACAGCTGTTCCTATCAACGGGTAATTAATTTTGCTCGGGCATGAATTACATTATATCCATGCATCATGAGATGAATGTACATTTTAGTGCGTTTTCTCCTTTCAAAAGAGAAGTCTTCCTCTTTATAACAAAATAATTTCGTCTTAATTGATTCTTCAAAATTATTTGTGTTTAACACGGTGGAAAATGGGTTGTTTGAAAATTAATCAGATTGGGATTTTTTTACATAAAACTTGACACTCAATCAATGACTACAACTCTTTCAATAGAAAACGGGTCATTGTTTGAGGGGGAGAGTGGTCTCAAATTTTATATCATCTAAAGGGTTTCATATTAACAGAAAAGGTTTTTGTATTTGAAAGAGGTTATAATTTGAGAGGGAGTTAATTAATTTTAACTCAAAGTGCCAAAATTGTCACTAGATAGAAAATTTAGGGACTTACGTGCAATATCCTACTTGTTTCCTAACTCTATTAGATCTACACGGACTAAATCTGCCTTCCTTCAAACTTAGTTAATCTAAAAAATACTTAAAACCAAAAATAAATGAAGTTAGAAACCTCAGGGACTAAAACTGCCAAACTTTAAACTTAGAATATAAAAGGGTAGCGGTTTGCGTTTTTGGTCAAACCCTTTCATTTTTGGTCAAACTTTCAAAACACACACACACACAGTGACGCAACTCGCCACCAGCAACTCGCCACCTACAATCCTTGATTTATAGGTCTTTTCTTGCTAAGGTAATGATCAAATGTTGTTCTATATCCTTAAATCTGTCTGTAAATGAATGGAATCAACTCTAAATTTATTAAAACGAGTAGAATCTCAAGGTATAAACATAGGGTTATCGAAAAATTAAAATGTTGCTTGGAATTGTAATTGATTGGTGGGTTTAAGGTTTGTGATCTCAAATCTATGTCTGCTTATGCATAGATCTTTCATAGGTGCGTGATGTGAATGACTTGGCCTTCGTTTTTGATCAAAACCTAAGAAAAGTGTTTGGAAGTGAGATGTTGTTGCTGGGATGTGATCTATAGGATTAGATGATGTTAGTTTGTTGTCCATTTATGAACCCCAATCTCTTGATGGTCCAATATGATGATTTTCGAGTGTAGGTTGACTTTTGATAGTCAACTGTTGTTGTTTGTTGTTGTTAAGTGCGTATGTATTCATGAATTCACTTAGGAATGTATTGGAAGCCACAAATGCATGTCCTGTAGTGTTTAAAATGGTATCTGAATGTGTTTGCTTGTTATTCGTGATAGAGGTTTGCTATTCGTTCTTGATAACGGTTTGCTAGTTTTCTTGAAAGCAGTTTAATGGAAAATGCTTGATAGCGGTTTGCTTAGATATGCCTGATAGCGGTTTGATGTTAATAAATATATTATTATGAGCAGGCGAACCTCTATGAGGTAGCGGTTTGATGAAAATTATTTTTATTATTAAAATAATCCAAACCGTTATTTTGATTTTTTCGTAAATGGTAGCAGTTTGATTAAGTTAATTAAAATACTCGTAGCTGTTTGGTCATAACGGTCTGATTAAGTTGAATAAAATATCTGTAGCTGTTTGGTTATAGCAGTTTGATTTAATTGAATTAAATAGTCGTAGCGGTTTGACCAAATATCCACATAGCGGTTTGATCACTCCACTTCATAGCGGTTTGATCAAACCACTTTGTAGCGATTTGTCAGACTTGCCCCATAGCGGTTTGCTCAATTATCACCTTGGCGGTTTGATTGCCAAACCTCATAGCTATTTGGTGTCAAGTGGGAAGCGGTTTTGGCCAAAATTCTAAAGTTTTAGCCCATTAGTCCCAATACCCACTTAAGGCCCAATCCTGAGGCCCAATTACACTATTGACTCCCATCCGGGTCTTGTTAACTTGTGATTGGGTTCAACGGATGTCTTCTGGACCTATGACCAAAGTTGACTTGCTTTGACTTCTAGTTTGACCCATGTCAATGTCCATTGTATTAATGTGAAATATTCCATCATTTTTGACTTAATCTCACCATAATCAAACCAAGCTCGTCAAACATCATGACTGATATTCTCATCTAACGTCAAATATATGTCATGTATACCTATCTTTGTTGATATTCTTGTGCAGACAACATGGCTAATAAGAATGTTCCCGCTCCTACTCCCACAAGATCTGATGATCAGATACTTCCATTTGCTGCATGGGTGCCTATTGGAATGAGCAACTTTGTCTTGGATCTTCAAAAGAAGCAAAAGAACCCAATCTTTCAGATCTTTATGGATATTCTGTAAAACATAAACTTCTTTCGGGCATTCACTGCCTCAGCTTCTGTTCCAGCTATCTACATTTAACAGTTTTGGAATACACTTACATATGAGGCAAATACTGGAGCTTACAGTTTTCAGTTGGATGAAACCCGGTTCGTATTGGACGTTAATCTTCTGAGGAAAGGTTTAGAGATAACACCCACTGATCAAGCTCACCAGTTTGTGTTACCTTCGTCGGGTGATGCAATCATGGACTTTGTGAATGAGCTAGGCTATTGATGTGTGTTAAAACACACATCATTTATAACCCGAAAAACACTATAAAAAGGACTAAAAACATGAAATATGCTTAATTATATTGCAAATATGTTTGGTTTGTGTTTTTATGTCTTGCAGGTACAAGGGATTGAAAATAAAGCAAAAACGGAGACTTTCGGTTAAGATTTGAAGATGTTTACGCGTTTTTCAAGATCAAGACGAAGTCGTTAATATTTCCCGAGCATGCCATTGGAAAGAGCACGTAAATTCAAGTCCGACGGTGCTTTCATCTTTTGTTGGGCCGGCCGGACACCATTTATATGGGTCTGACCGACCCATACTTAAAGGCTCAAGTATATTACCATTACCAAGCCCAATACCATTTTATGAGCTGGCCGAGCATACTCAGGCCCATTGTACAAACGCAGCCAGAATTAGTTGGGATATGAAGCCCAAGTGAAGTAAAAGAAAAAGTCTATTTTGCTATACCAGAGTACCAGACGCAACAAAGGAGGAAATGGGCTAGGCCCAGTTTGTATTGTGTACCAAGGCCCAAGATGAAGTCCAAAAGGAGAGCCCCATTTTCGCCTGCTTAAGGAGAACGCAAGGAGAGATCTGAAACATGTTATCTTTTCCAACTTTTGTTTTTCATTTTCTATCTATTTTTATTTTTTCGTACAGTAGATAGGTAGAATATCTACACAAACTTTTTGTTATATGCGTAGCTTTGTAGGGTAGTTTAAATTAAAGATAGCAGCAGACGCAATCATATATTTTTCATTCCAATTTGTTTTTGTTTTTCTATTTTTTTTTAATTTATTTTACTAGATAGAAATAGACATCATATAAATTAAAAACAATTTTGGTTCGATTTGGTATTTTGGTTAGTAGCATTATTTACGTTTGGAGATTATGACGTTATGGATTGGGAGTTGGATTAGTTTGGTTATATTTCGCACTATGGAGTATGTGTTCATATCTATTGTCTCCGGGTCAAGCCGAGCTAATTCCGGGTTTCATCTTTTGCTCATCTCTTTTATTTCTTTATTTTATGCTTATCGCCATTTTAGCTTAGTCATTATTATTGTTGCTTTAGTTGTTATCCGTAGCGTAGTTATGCATATTATTGTTAGATTAGTTTTCATGTTTAGCGAGTAGTTTTAGTATGCTTGTTAAGTGACCAAGGATAGTGAGTTAAGTGTGGAATAAAAAGTAAATTGTTGATTA
>BQNB010209427.1:0-10339 GCA_026074375.1 Tanacetum coccineum
TACAATTGTTTTACTGTATGACTCTCATTTTCCTAGAAATTTGACAAAATCCTATCTTTTCTCTCTGGTTTGTTAGAGGGAATGACTATAGGTATAGGTATGGGAATGACTATAGGTATGAGTTTCGGTATTAAATACCGAAACTCATACCTATAGTCATTCCCTCTAACAAACCAACGTCAGCTATAATTTTTACTTGATCTATATATCAAGGTAATTGTTTTACTGATACTTTTAAATAATAGGGTAAATTACACCGTTGGTCTTTAAACTTAGCCCCGTTTACCCATTTGGTCCCCAGATAACGAGGACTCTCACAACAGCTCCTTAAAGTCGATTTTTGGTGTGCTCTTTGTCCGTAAGCACTAACTGTCGTTATTTTGTTCGTTAGTTGACTTTTACTTACACCGTTGGTCCCTCACCAACCAAATCTCCAAAGTTAAAATACTACCGTTAGTTTTACAATTTTGTCTTTTTTCTATGTCCATAATTATTGTTACCCTTTTTGCACAAAGTAAAATGACTACAAACTATATAACAATAAAAAGTACAAAATATAACGGAGTAAACAATAATGCAACACCATCTGCAAACGAATTCATTTCTTTACTAAAAGAAAAACCTTATGGTATGTTTGGTAGATGGAATTAGAGGAAGATAAATGAAATTGATTTCATTTCCATTGTTAGGTTGTCAGAGAAAGAAAAAAAGTGAAGATTTCAATTCCTTAAGAAGTTGGGTAATTTGTAATTTTTATTTTTTCATTTCCATTATAATTGGTGTGGAAACCATTTCACACTTGTAAGAATTCATTTTAGCTACAAAACAAAAGAGATTTATTTACGTTTTATTTATTGTTATTATAAATATTAAAATAATAATAATAATAATAATAATTATTTATTTATAATTATTATTATTTATTGTAATTATAATTTCTTTATTTATTAATATTTATTATTATTATTATTATTATTATTATTATTATTCGGTTTATTATTACTATTATTAGTAATATTTTATTATTTGTTAATATTATTATTATTATTATCATTATTTATTATTGTTATTATTTATCATTATTTATTATTATTTTTATATTTTATTATTATTATTATTTATTATTTATTATTATTTTTATATTTTATTATTATTATTATTTATTATTAATTATTATTATTAGTATTCTTTATTATAACAAGCAAGAGTACCCGCGCGTTGCTGCGGGGCGGGTTATTTTTTTGTGGTATGCTCAAGCATAAGAATTCGCGTGTTGCGGCGGGGCTAGTTATTTCGTATTTTTTGGGCCTAACGTAGGCCGGGTTTTTTTTTGCATCGTTGTAGTTTATAGCTGTACATAAATATTGTTCTAGAAGGTCAAAAAATTAGAATTATTAGACAACATAGAAAAGTGCTACCTGCAAGATCAGTAGGTGCATGCTACTGTAACAACACTGCATCGTCCTTCAAAGTCATAACTAAAGCAATGAGAACATATTCTAATATAGAACTGTGTTTGCTACTGCTAATGTATAGTCATACTGGGGCTACATGGGTAATACAAATCGGAAGTAAAAATCCCTATATACTATGATTTTAGTAACTGCAGGAGGCCTATCGCTGATAAAAGACATGAGAGACAATCCGTAGACAGCTTTGAAGCAGTAGGAGCAAAAGTGGGAAACCTTGTACGTAAGATTTCAACGTATGTCCGCTCCATATGATTGAGAATTTTGAGACCGTAATGAATACGATCTTTATTTGAGCCATTATCACATAGTAGAAGCTAAAGTAACTGTACCTTCTAATAGCAGACCATAGGAATATGATATACAACCCCATAAGACCTGAAGTCAAGAAGAATTTAAAAACATTAGTTCCAAATCACTAATAAGTACCATCTCTAAAATGTTCAAGAGCATATAATTCTATTTGAATCGAAAAATGAAAGCTTGTGACTTTTGACCTTGTGGTAATCCCGTTGCAGGGAGAGGAAGAACCTTTTAAGCCCTTTATTCAATGTTATTATGTCTCAAATAAGTCGTCAAAAAGTACGGCTCCCTCTTGGTACCCCCATCAAAAGAGCTTTAGCATACATCATTGTTTTGGATTTTCATCCAGCTTATGTTAACATACCTGCATCCAATTCTTGTTAAATAATGAAGTACGGTTTTTTTAACTATCTACTACCCGTTATATCAACCTTCAAAAAATTCAATATAGAAAAGTAGAGTAAACTACAAACTTACTAATATGTTTATATAGAAAACAAATGCAAAAGTATTAGAAAAAATAGCAACGAAAATGATGAGACAATAGCAACGAAAAAATAGCGTGTGACTTTTGAGTATCCTTTGCCGGTCAGCGTCTGCATAAGTATTACAGGCAAAGGATACTCGACCGCTTAGCGTCTGCATAATTGAAAGAGCCAAATAGTTTTTAAAAAAAATCTTACACAGTCGAATTGTGACAGCCTGAATGAGACGGATGCGCTGTGACTTTTGAGATGTATCAAAAGTGGAGATGTTGCGGCAAGCTAACAAAAAAAAGTCTTTTTTTTGGAATTTTTAGTTTTTGCAAGTGGTTCAGCATCATCCGTACTTCATTTAACAAACTAACTTGCCACTGTTTAAGATTGTAATTATTTCTTCTAAATAGTATGCAACATGTTATCATATAGTGAAAATCAACTTCTATGAATAGAATTATAATTAACACATCAGCAGTATGGCCTTGAAACTTGCATATTCAACTTGACAAACTCAGAGGTAGTTACAGAGCTAAAAGAAAGCCTACTCATAAAAACTTAAAATTAAGTTTAACATGATATTAAGTTTAACTTGCATATTCAACTCAGAGATAGTCATGTGTCAAGTTGAATACTTTACAAAAGAAAAGGCCTACTTATAAAAACTTAAAATTACGCTCCTTTAAATTCGAACTTTATGTTTTGGTAAAATTGCAAAATTGTCATTTCCACACAAAAAACGAAAAAGTAACCAAATTTTCTTACTGGTGGATGAATGGATGTTGTTGCTGCCTGCCCGTCCGTCCGAATGTGGTTGGCGAATAAGGGGCTTCCACGACACATGACGCCGGATTTGGGTTTCTATAGAAAACAAATGCAAAAGTATTAGATGTTATTCAATCTTTAACAAATGTAATATGTCGGTATGACACTTACGTTGTTCGCCATTGTTTTCTGAATGTGGTTGGCGAGTAGGGTGCGTCCGTGACACATGACATATAAGACAAATGCAAAAGCGTTAGATGTTATTTAATTTTTGAACAAATGTAGTATGCCGGTATGACAAATATAACAAAAAACACGACATCGTATTTCTCAATTTCTCAGTACCTGAAAACTTTCATCCCCAATTGCAAAAATCACTAGCTTATCAGTTTTAGCTTTTGTGTACCCCAAGTGTAGCACCAACAGTCCACCCATATTGCATCCAGAAGTCGTATCTACAATACTGAATTCGTGATTTCTACGCTATATTTATTTCAAACACAATATCATTAAAAATACAAACATAGGAAATATTTTACAATCATTCAAATTAAAGGTACCTTGTTTCTACTTCTGTCCCACATGTAGCAACAAAGTTCTAAACATATTCAATGTCTTCACATCTTAACACTAAGATTAAAGGCCTCGAAAGAGGCGTTTGCAACAGCAAGAAACACAACACCGTTTCAACTCTATTGGCATTACCATATCCACATACCTAAGAATTAACCGCACGAAACTTCAAACTTACAAAGTAACAAATATGTTTTGGAGCGAAATTTTTTCAATAATTAGTTAACTACAAAATTTTGACAAAAAAACATACCTTTAAAAATTAAATCCAGGAATTATAGGTGGTACTCACTGGATCTGGTTCTGTTTTCGCCTTCTTAGCCCATTCTAACGACCCTTCACTTCCATCTTTCTCCTCCTTGACTGCCTGCCACGTAAGAACAAAATCCTAAATTTCAAACCCATATAAACATAATTAAACCCAAAGCCACCAAATTCCAACTTCATTAAGCAGAAATTGAGCGAAATCTAAGAAACTAAAAAGAACCCAAATCGATATTCAAAACTCCGAAAATTTAAAACTAAAATTAGTGGCACATCTTACCTTCTCCATCTCATAAACGTCATGTTTCCAATATGTTTCTTTAGAATCTTGCATTTTAAAGTGTTTTAGATTACGCAGGAATTGGAATCTGACAAATCGTTAGAACCAAAAGACAAATCCTTATACATTTGGTCGGCGTACGCAAGACAATTGCTTTTGGGTTGGGCTGGACTAACTAGGCTGGAGCATTAACAGTGTTATAGGTTAACAGTTAAAACGCGTCAAAAACAATGACGTTTTAAACGGCTTTTGAGTATATAGAAGCAGTTTCGTCCCCGCGCGTTGCTGCAGGGCTGTTTTTGACATAGTTTTTGTATTTCTTTTGTTTGTCGAAAAGATAAAAAGCGAACACTTTAAACAATATTTGCCCGGATACTATCCTTTCACCTAAATTCAATAAACTAACAGATAGCAAGTCCTTTAAAGAATCCTACATATATGAAGTCACTCAGATCATTGCCTTCATTGTGGTACTCAAATGAAAAGTTAATAATTTCCCATTTATCGCTGTTTCATTCCAACACATTAAACCATATGAATAATTTGATAGTCATGGTTGTACAACTTGCTTCATTAGCCATTGTCAGTTGCTAATGAAGATCATGCACTTGTTCCTTTCTCGCTCATATACGAGTTTGGAGTCTTGTGAAAATTAGACTCGCCTTAAAATGTCAACACAGAAAAAATATTAAAGAGGGCACGATTACTAAGTATATAATGTTAAAGAAATTTGTAACTGTATGGACTTTTGGAAGGGCTAATAACGTTTTGAATTGACCCATTATAACATTCATATGGAATGGGTTGTGTACCATCATACAACATACTTCTTTTACATATTGTCTCTTAGATGTAACAGCTGCATTAAAGTTGTTATTATTGTTTGTTAATTTGTCAGTTGTTTTTTTAATCTTTCATATTTTGGCAAAAAATATTAATAATTGACAACCATTATGAACATACGGGCCATTTCATCTATGAAGCATGAAATAAACTCAAAACGTTGTTAAAGAAATACAGAGTGTAAACAAAGTACAGTACCACAAAATTACCTTCGACTAATACGTTTTGCACGCACCAAAAGTCACAACACCAAAAGCCGAAAATCAACCTGCACAAAATGAAATTATCAGTTGTACATTCAATTGAACGACCAAGCATCAAATAAATCAGCATAAAAGTTTTTTATGCTATACTTTCTTTAAACATTCTTGACTTTATATACATTAATGAACATCAATCTGATACATTAGCCTACACTATGAAGCTAAGCATGTTTTGCCATAAATTAATCAAAGTCTGTTGACATTTTTCGCGTCAAGTTGGGTCTGAGTATAAACTCCATCAACAAGTTTCTTAAGTTTCTCCATCGCTTCATCTCACCCTGTCATACAAAAATAATCCATCAGTTAAGGTGCGTTCATATGCAAAATTTAATCTGATGCAAAAATATACGTGACAACCTATTTTAAAAGTTACACGGAGTTGCGCACGATTACCGAAAGTAGTCAAAATTCGAAACGAACCTTGATTAGAAATCCTTAGTTATTAGCTAGAGGTGGTACACCCATGCCATTGCCTTTCTGGAATTTGAAGCAGCTAGGCCTGTCATCAATGGCTGTAGCTACCATATTTATCAGTTCGGCTTACACCAATGACATTCGTATTAGTTGCTGCAATGCACAAAAGATAAATAAAACCAAAGGCTCGAAACATATTTTTAAGGTATACTATTTAACTAAAAAGTAAGCTTACATGTGTATACACCGCTTTGACCATCAGCGTCAGCGAAACCATAGTGGCTAGTAGGCATGTACTAATTATATAAGAGGACAATGTCCCTTCAGGCTTGAGTAACGCCATTACGTGTATCAATGGCTTCCATAGGCGTCAATAAAGTTTCAGACTCCAATCCAGGTAGCATGGCTTTTGTTTTTTACGATCGCTCTGCAAGTGCGAATGTTCTCCACATTTGGAATCTGGCTTTCTTTTCACTGGCTTCCTTTTAATTTTCATATACAAGCCAGGTATTTGGTACGTATAGTTTAGGCATATTATAACCCGCTTATAGCTGTTTTAGAATGACATACAACAACTTGGCAACTAAAGGGTATAGCAATCCTAAAAAAACACATATATATATTGAACAACTATAATCGTATGGCATATATAATAGAATCAATGCAAAGTAAATAATGGTAAAAGCTAACGTGTAACAGGCGGGCATACTTACCTGGATGAGGACCATATCTCGTGCTGCTTCAACTGTAGAAGGGAGACGATCGGTTTAGGAAGACGACATAAGGAGGTTACGTCAAGATATTTTTAGTTGCATTCGACTTTGATACGTGTTCGTTATCACCTACAAAAACAAACCAATCCTTTAAGCACTTGGCGAACAATTCGTGTTCCATACCCATTTCAGGT
This sequence comes from Tanacetum coccineum, assembly GCA_026074375.1. Lineage (NCBI taxonomy): Eukaryota > Viridiplantae > Streptophyta > Magnoliopsida > Asterales > Asteraceae > Tanacetum > Tanacetum coccineum. Next base: position 6,558 of record BQNB010209427.1, read on the forward strand.
GTCTATCCAAACACCCCTTAAAATAGTTAAAACGAAAATTACTTTATATATCAGCAAGTAATGATATGTAAGGCAACAAACGTTTCAAAATCACATATATTATGTACTCTCTAAAGTGCACATTCACCCAAAATTTTGGTTCTCGAAAACCTAAATCACAATATCCTTTGGTATCTGGTATTTACTTTTACTTTGAGAAACAACACATGTCTATCCAAACCTATTAAGCATTCAAATTTAAATCCCACAAATGAAACATAGTAAATTAAACCAAGCACCCCTGAGTCATAACCCTTCGGCTTAAACAAAGGTCGGACATAAGCTTTGTAGATTCACTACCGGGATTTACTTTATACTTGACGTTACATGGGAGCTCTTTTATTATCTTGGCATAAAACAATTACCAGCAAGTTTTTTATAAATTTGGCTCAGAGTAATTGATGTTGTGCCTGCGCTCATGGAGGTCGCTGAGGAGAGCAATACTTGCACTCTGCCATCCTTCCACTATCCGCGGCAAGACAACATATTTTAAAGATCATCATAGCCAAGTAAAATGCAATCCACATTCAACCGCCAAATGAAGTATAAGACTGATGTCTGCAAATATAAACGCAAAACGAAACAACATTTGTGGTTACAACCATAGCCCAAGTCAAGTTATGTCACCAAGATATTGCCATTCTTGGCTGCAACAATAACCAGAGGAAAACTACCCTGGAAAAATACTGGCATCGGGACATAATGGAAACAAAACACATAAACATGGATATTCTTCATAGCTGGCTTAACAAATAAACAATATCCTGGGTGCGCTTGTGGAGGTTGCAGAGGCGAACTACTATCGCTTGCTACCATCCTTCCACTTTCTGCGTTATCTCAACCAATTAAAACACAACTTATACCACACCTTGGGTGAGCCTGTGGAGGTTGCAGAGGCGACTCACTGTCGCTTTCTACCATCCTTCCACTTTGCGCATTATCTCAACTAATTAAAACGCAGGGTGCCACTTTTCGCGTTGTCTAAACCAACTATCCCTGTAACAAAAACATCAAAATCAAAACTCCTAATTTTTTAGACAGATTATTCATGCAACAATCAAAAACCCAAAGCATAAACCCAAAACCAACCCACATAATTAATGGTACTAATGAGTAAGAAACCTACATAATGATTTTTCTAACATGTTAACGCTCTGAAAAAAAAAACATACTAAACTATCCCTCTTAAGCAATTCATCAAACACTTACAGTGCAATATATACTAACCCAACAATTACATGACACTAAAACCAACCCACTTAATATTTCACACTCTAGACATCTTCTTAATCTCGAGAAAGCCAAAAATATCCAATTGTTAAAAAAAGTGTATTAAAGAGGTTTTGAGCAAATGGGTATTGGTTATCCAAATTTCTCAGCATCATCACCAAAGAGTTCAAAGCAACAACATCATCACCAAAGAGTTCAACACAAAAATAAAAACTTAAATCACATACCTGCAACAGCATCATCACCAAAGAGTTCAAAGCAACAACATCCAATAACCCCTAATTCATTGGAAACGGATCGAGTAAAAACGCGAGAACCAAAAACCACCAAACTTAAAACCCTAACTCTTGTGTACCAATATCTTTAGGCACACAAAACCCTCTTAAAATCAAACCCTGTATGTGGATGTGATCTGGGAAGATCAATGGATGAAGCTTCCATATCTCTCTAGAACAGAATCTTTATACGGGAAGGTAGCACACTCAGGCCAGGTTGCAGGCCACATAAGGGTGGGCTGGACTAAGATGAGTGGGTTGGACAATTAACAGTTCTTAGCATGAACAGTAAAACACATCTCTAATGATTATATATATAATAATAATAATTTTTTATTATTATTGTTTTTTTACTTTTTTATTTAAATCTTTTTTAAAAGGAAAATTTTTTTTGCGTGATTATTTTTTTTCAATTTTCTGACGCTACCAAACAGTAAAATTCATTAAACTTTCTCACTGGATTTCATTTTTAAGAAATCATATTCTCTTCTTTATTTCTAATCTCTGAAATTCTCTCTGCCAAATGTGCCCTTAGCGTGTTTCTTTTTTCTTTTACAAAAGGCTACAAAACTCATATAATTAAAAAATCAAGCCATGATCTCCGACTTCAACTTCCACCGTGTGTTCTTCCTACGCCGACGCCGACAACACCACCGTTGCCGCCACAGCCACCGTAGTGTCGGTTTTCCCACCACATGTGGATGACCAAGAGCAAGCCATGCTCAGGTGGATCATGGACTACAATTTTCCACCAAACCACTTTTAACTTTAACTTTTTCTATTTTACTCTCTATTATATCACCACCAAAGCACTCACGTAACAATAACCCATATCCTAGACAAATCCCGATCTGCACTCACAGATATGTGATCACATAAAATTGCATCGGCAACAACAACCGCTGAAAGTTTGAATGCTATCGCCAACACCAATCACACAAACATAAACTAAATCAAACACCATCAACCCAACCAATAAACAAATATTTATTCTCATACAAACATAAACCAAATCAAACACCATAATCCCAACCAATAAAAAAAATGGTGATGAACATAAAAAGTTCATTCACACACAAAGATAAACCAAGTAGTGTTTGGATTTATATGATTTGGTTGTCTTAATGGTTTTGAGCCAAAAAAATATTAACCACGCAAATACCAAGTAATAGTTCATACCAAAATTTGCAATATGACGACCGGAGTCGATCTCCTAACACATGAACCAGGCTCAATAGCAGAAACAATAATGGCATTTGTGAAAAGTTGTCTTTACTTTGCATAGAAAAATAAATTGACATGAAGATGTGAAGAAACATATAATCTTATGATTAAACCCAGAACAAGAGAGAGATGTGGGTTGTGATCTTTTGATAGAGAAAGTGATGGAAAATGGATGATGATGTTATTACTATGGAAAATATGGAAAATGAAAACAACCAACCCCTCTCCAAGGCTAGGAGAGGGCTTATATACTTACATGATGGCCGACCCATGGGCTATGATGGGCTTCCCATGGGCCTTGGGCCGGACTAGATTACTAATCTAATCATTACATAAACTACGAGCTAAGACCTATTACAACTTGGAAGTGACCGACACTTTTTGTGTTTCTAACAATCTCCCCCTAAGGGAGGTCACTCCATTTTACAAAACTTTAAGCCTAGCATACAATGCTTTGTATTTAGTCTTTAGCTCATCCTTTTGACATTCTCCTGTGAGTATGTAGTAGTGATCATTGATTTCTGGATTGAGCTTGTTCCTTGAACTAGTATTTGACATTGTGATCTTTGAGCATCTTGAGATCATTAACCAAGCACAATCTCTTTGCCATCTTGAAACTTTGCCATCTTGTAGATTTGTGATTTCTGAACCAACATGCTCATACCTTTCTTGAATGGTTGACTTGAAAAGCTTTAATGCTATGTCTTTCTTGAGATTCGTTAACTATAATACTTCATCACTTCGAGAAAGACATTTCGTATCAGAGTAGCGGAAGTCTTGAAATATGTATTTGAGCCTTTCATGAAGTCCTTATGTTTGTCTATCGGGTATGAGCATGTGGCTATGGATCTTGTGAGTCGGCTAGAATTAGGAACCTCCACCACCATCTTTAAATAGCCTACATAAAACAGTTAGCAATAAAGCAGGGGGACGAATATGGATTTGTCATTCGCCCAGGTTTGGTTGGAGTAACCTTTAAATCTGTAAGCGTGAGGATCGACCTGATGATCAGAT
>BQNB010209428.1:0-10339 GCA_026074375.1 Tanacetum coccineum
CATTTCCAATAAACCCTATGAAACTTGAAGGATCGTTTCAAAGGGGCCACACATCGTACTTCAGATGAGAAACAGTAATCCCTACAAAAATCAATTTCTTTCTTCCACTATTCGACATTTTTCCAAAACCCTTCTCATTTACAATCAATAAGCGCTTTTCCAATAAAAATGGAAATACTAAACACATCTAAAGGCTTACCGGGTAATAACTTCGAATCATACCCAGATGCAAGGTAGGGCACATACCAATATATGACTATGACGAAGAAGATGAAGCAATAAAATACTCAACACGAAGCCTTATTCAATCAGATCCATAGTATTTTTGTTCGTAATACAACAAAATGCAAAATATAGCGAATACAACAAAAATGTAAAATGCTAAAACAACCAATACATCGCCGTGAGAGAAGAAGCACATCGGGTAGACAAGCAAAACGAGCGATGTGATAATGAGGATCATGACGGGAGTAAAAATCTCAATTGGAAACTCCATGGGGATTGGTAACCGACAGTTTCAAGGAAGAAAGAGAAAAACTTAATATGGTGGAGTGATGATAATTCGGGATAAGAGGTAAGTAAAGTGAAAGTAGGAGAGATATAAGAAAAAGGGCGGCGTAGTTGGTAGGCGACGTAAGGAATATTGAATTAAAATATCTATGTCGAGCAAGAGCAATTACGACCAAACCCTAAACTTACAACAAAAGTTATTATTCGAAATAACTTATACGCTGAGATAATAAATTTTTCGAACACATAGATAATACCCGACAACATATCAAACGATATGCACGTAGTAAGATAAACACATAAAGTGAACGTAAACTTTCAGAGGACCACATGTGTGGTAGAAAGTAGCAAGAAAATAATAAATCACAAATCAACATATGACATAACATCCTTCATCAGGTGTTTGGGAGACACGACGATTTATATATTCTCTAGGAGTCTTTGCTACCAACTACGCTTACAATCATAAACAAATAACTAAAGGAAAAGGGGATGTCAATGTAAACCTGAGGTATACATAGCCTGATCAACTATGTATAAGTTAGGTCGACAAAGATATGCTCAATAGTATTCGATAACAAAAGTTTGCGCACACGTATTTTACTCATTCATCACATTAAAGACAATACTCAAGGAAACTATGAAGGACTGCGATTCATTAAAATAACATCATCGAGATTAATCCAACGCTAAACACAGCAAAGATAAGGTGAGATGTGTTTGATAGTTCTCCTGAGAGAGGACTAGCGTGTAGTTTATTTAAAATTTCTTTCCCAAGACGCTAAAACCGGCAAATACAACTCACAAACCCAACGGATGAAAGTAACTTCAACCTTCCCAGAAGACTTCCACGCCAACGGCGCCACCAATGATGAGCTGAGGCACAATACAGGCCCTAAGTATAGCAACGATTACTGATGAATACTTCTTCGCTGTGGAACACTCGCCAAATAACAACCAACCACCACAACACAACACAATCGCAATCAAGGGAACGAAATACGACATCTTGATCTAAGGACGAATGGGAATTTGAGTAAAAGTAAATTATTTTGCGTTTTAACAAATTCAAGAAATCCGGGCAAGGGTATATATAGTAGGAGTAATGGGTTTCGCCCTCATTCGAGCGGCCGTTGGGAGGGGCCTTACTGGTCACGTTTTGTCTTCTAGATTCCTTTTAACCCATGCCACGAATAAGACACTTAAATTCAGGGCAAAAGTTTTACAATGAGGAGCGAAAAGACTAGTGCGACACTCCGAGTGAAACTATGCCTTAGAGAGAGCAAACCCTATAAGGAAAAATCGCAACGCCCGAGCAATTTTTGAACTACAATTAGTCTTGCTTGCAAAAGTGGAAATACAAGTACATAGTTTAAGGCAACAATGTTTTATTCAAAGCAGTACAACAACACAGTTACAGCAAATCCTTAGACCATTAATCCGATGACCCATATTCTGAGTCGTATCTCACTACCCCAAATTCTAAAAAGAATGCATCACTTTCGGCTTGTTCTTGCCTAACTTTCTCCTCTTGCGCCTTCTTGTTCATGGCCTCTTCTTCCAACATTTCTTTTAGAGCTTCTTCATCCCTACGGAGTTGATGTAACTCTTTCTCGGTAAGGGGGGCAATTAGCCTGTGATGACGAACAACCTATACCTCCGTGTGTACGGCCAGAGTATTTTTCCTGAAACCAAGCCAACTTAGCACCCATTTGTCTCTCTAGCTGTGCCGCATTTCCATACATAGAAAGATGCAGCTTGCGATCCTTTTCAGAACTTTCTTTTAAAAGAGTGCAAATCAAAGCACGGCTCCCTTGAGAAATGTCGTTGCATTTCTCATAAGCTTTTCTAAGATCATCCCTGACGGCGCATGAATCTTCAAACTGAAAAGCCAAATTCAAAAGCACATCCTGACGACCTTTATCTTCGTTAATTAATCTTTGCACCAAGGCTTCGACTTCGGAATCAGTATGAGAAAGCGAACAGGCCATTTGAAGTATTTTTGTAGTAGAATTTAAGTTTGAAAATTTGAGAGGAATGAGGTGGAATTTATAAGACCAAACAAAAAAAGGAGGGGGAAATAATTTACGATTTTGTTATTTACTTCAACGGACATATTCCCAACATTTTGTCATATGGGCTCGTTCGGATAATGAGATATTCACCTAGGGATACGTGAGGACCAATTCAAGGGCAAATACCCTCACTTGTTCGCACATCCACGATCTCCTGCAACGTCTTGATTTCGGGACGAAATCTTCTAACCTGGGGAGACTGTGGCACCCCGTAAGAAATTAGGTTTCTCTTTTCGCTAAGTAAAAGTTATGTACTTCAAGTTTGCAAATTTTACCGTTAATCTCAACGATAAGTCATTTTAGGTAGCACCTCGGAAAAATTTAGAACTCCTTGTCATTTTACGCAAGAGTATGTATCGCAAGCCATTTCAAATTTTGCCATTTCCTTCCAATAAAAAGTTATCCTTCAAGCGACATGCAATATTTTACGCTATTGAGAATTATAATAGCACGTATAAATCATCATTTTGTTTACGGATCAAAAAGGGGTACTTTAGAAAACGCGTAGCAATAAAACCATATTTTTCACGCTTTGCGAAACAAAGTCGCACGACTATATTATTTTGTGAACCCGTTCATACTTCAATAAGTAAAACTATGAATGGACCAATATTTAAATATTACTAAATAAACAATATACCTTGACGTTTCATTACCTCAAAACTCTAATATACAAATGCGTATCTAAGTCAATCAGTAGAAAAATTCAAAATAAGCAAACCAACACTATCATTACATTCTTACATCCAATGCCCTACACCTTTCGAGATCATTCACATGCTACGTCTTGTTTCATATTTCAATTCAATAATAGCATCTATTCCCTAATAGTATTAGAAAAGAGCAATTATAACAAATAGTATCATACATCAATAGTATGTGTAAATAATGTCATTCACATGCATAGCCTCAGGAAACTAGTGAACACCTTGCGTATAAATAAGGAACCAGGCATGAACAACTTTATCACAACTAAAATTTGAAAACAAGAATTAAACAAATCGGTAGAAGTTAAGTTTTCGTTTTCAAGGGCTAGTAATCGTCGGGTTTGAAGAATAGTAACCAAGGATTGGTTCGAACTCCTCGTCACCACCACACCTCTCATCGTCTAGCAAACATTTGGACCTTCGTAAGTCTTTTTTTTGTGTAGCTTAACAATTATCATGCTATGTCATTTACCCTTGTAGTCTCATTCGCAAAAGCCTCGACTTTGCACAACGTGTACGCGACCTACATGGTACAAACCATGCAAGGTTCGTTTATAAGCATGCATGAAAAGGCTGTGGTCGTGCCATGCATAAAATAAGCGAAGCATAGTAACCTTAGTAAGCAATGTATCATGTGTGTAAACACATAACGAACCAAAAGACTTTGTGAAAACCCTAAACATGTCGTGATCAAATGCATTGGCTCACTAAAGACTCGCGTAAAATGTGGTAGAGTTTCTTAGGTGATGACCTCAACACATACCATGGGCGTGACTAAGCAACCCAAGACGAACCGCAGCAACCCGTTTCTCGCTGATTGGTGCATCACAGACTTGGTTAAAGACGAGCAATACCTCATAAACCCTTGACACAAATAGCACCATGAGACATACCACTAAACCATGAAAAGGGTACCGCCTTGTCGTGGTGGTTGCGTTGCAAGGAAATGTGGCCACAGCAGCCACTGTTGCGTCTGCTCATGCGCATAAAAATCGTCCTTGTGCCTCGACTCTTACCAACCTCGTGACCAACCTATAATCTAGACCCACGCGGGAATTAATATGAAGACCCAACTAGTAATATTTAAGGGTGTGTAGAGAGGAAGAAGAAACCACAGCAGTGGTATTAACCCACTGTTGGACGCACGACAAAGAAAAACAGAAGATGGGAAGGGATAGGCCATGTGGGTTTTGTCTTGCACAAAAATAATATATATGATACCTACTACCACTCACATGTATTTTACCTTAAACAATTTAGACAAAAGGGAGTGTTAGCATGCGTATTTCGAGTCCTTTGGTCGTTTTATGTCAAAGGTTCAAGCGAACTAGTAAACTCGTTGGCGAAGCAAGGCTTACTCGAAAAGTAGAAAATGAATAAATTGCGATTTTGATAAACTAGAAATGATAACAACGCATTTAAGTCATAAACGTATAAACAAAGTTAAGGCGGCCTTTATATAAAACCCTTGACACTATAATATTTAAACGCTTATTCGGATTAAAAACGTAAAATATATGAAGGGCGTAGAAACTAAAAAGTGAAAAGTTAAATATTCGATAAGCACTATTTTAAAGAATTAGAGGACTACATGTGGCAATATGGAAACTTAAGGGTATTAGCGGTAAATATATATAATAACTTAATTAAACGAGTCGAACGAACCGCGATAAATAAAAACTGATAATTATAAGGATTAACTTGGATCAATTTGCGGTATGAATATAATAAAAACTTAGAAACCAACAAATGATGTCTATATTCCTAGATAAAGAACATGAAAAGATTATAATTGCGACGCATATCAATCCTTGTATATGCAACTATAGTTGCAAAGTCACCCTTAAAGCCCACCGTTTAAGATGACCTTTTGAAAACATAAAACGTTACCATCCTAAATACAGTACCCTTTATGACCCTTTTGCATAATGTTATTTCATGTCTATTAAGTTTAGAATGAACACTCCAATTGGTTGTGATTACTTAGGTGTTTGACTAAGTCACTATTTGACGTGCCCTAAATCCATTACCAAACTTCAAGACGTATTAAGCGTAACAAGGTGAGTGTTCAAAAGCCCCTACTTTACTGATCTAAATCATCTTTTATTTTAGGGGTGAGAACATTGCTTTATTTTAACAATGAACACAAGTACATTTAACTGATTTACTATTCGGAGTTCTAAGTCCCTATTCAACCCAACTTGCTATGTTGCCCAATTTATCATGAACCGTTAATTTCTTGTAAGCGCGAATGTTATGGATAGATCTATCAGGATTGACATCCCTGTTTATCTTGGACTGACATTAGTCAAACAAACACAGTTTCATTTGAGTCAGTTACGGATGTCGCGGGTTGAACATCTGCTTGGGCTTATCTATGATGATACATGTTAATGCTTCGGTGTCATGAGCATAGACAATAGTAAATATTTTTCATTGCGATATATAGAATTCTATATTTCATGCTATGGTTATAAATCTTGTGGTTCATCATTATTATCAAACAACAAAACCTATGAGCTCACCAACTTATTATGTTGACATCTTTAGCAATGTTTTCTCAGGTTTCGATATTTAACGGAATATAAGGAGTCTGCATTTGCTATATTGGCTGTAATTCTATCCTCATCGCCTCAGCTCCTACTATTCACGGGCCATGAAGTCACAAACCCAAATCCAGTCTTCTGCTGCAGTGAAATTTAGGGGTGTGACATTTTTAGATTTCATTTAGCGAATTTTGAATTCGTGAATCAAAGACAATTCATTCTAAAAGGGTCTATAGTTGATTATCATGAAGGTAGACCAAGATAAGTTAAACAACTATTGAGAAAGTTATGATACTTCGGGAGCATATCAAGTTATGATAAAACTGATTTGCTATAGAACTTTTGTCTATTGTTGAAAAATGGTAGCTTTTGATCCTTTGTAGATTTTCTTTTCTTTAAAAGACTTATCATAATCCTTTCTTACTCTTTCAAATGTTGGGTTGTTTGGTAGTTTATTTGATTAATTATTTATTTTGGGTCAATATTTACTATTAACTTTTAAAATATAAGAAAAAGTTGATATAAATTTATGTAAGAGTAGCAGCTTGAACAAATTTACATATACTCGTACCCTGGTTTCGAGCATGGTTGAAAAATGATTTATGAAGCTACAAGAGCGAGCAAAATAACAAAATAGCGAGCCAAGCTCGATTAACTAAAAACTCAACTCGGCTCGAATTGTTAACACTTCTAGTTTTTGAGATATGTATTTTAAATTAATATTATGTAACACCCCCATTTTGACAAATATAGCAGCGGAAGCTAATCTGGGGTATTACTTCATAGTACAACAGACATAATCATAGAAAACGACTCAAAAGAGACGTTTTGAAAATTTAGTTATCATTCAATATTATATCAGAGTTTTACAAAAGGAGGTCCCAAAATCTATATGAAAACATAAAGTTTGAATGATAACAGTTTTGCCATCTTCAAGTCCGTGCCACTCCGTGCCATAAGTTGCTCAATTACCTGAGATAAACATGCTAAAAAGATCAACACAATGGTTGAGTGAAATTCATAGGTTTATGATAAATAGTGTGAATACAAGTCATAGTGGGCTACGTTGTTATACACCCATAGTTTGTAATAATTGCATATACAATTATCATGGAAAAACAGTATTATTGCCCTAAGCTCATGACATCAATACGTTAACATGGAAATCACCGTAGTGACATTGGTTGAGGAACAAATGTCCCCGTGGAAAGGTAACTTGCCAAGGTTACCCATTAAGTCAAATATAGTGCTATTGGTACCAAAAGTATAGGCACACCAACGGGAGTCGTCACACCCCGATAGATCTATCCACAATATTCGCGTTCACTCGCAAGTGACTAATGGTTCATGATTAAGAAATATTGGCAGTGGAAGGTACTTAGGCAATAATATATCTGGATAGCATAAAGTTGGAAAAACACTTTCATTCATGGTTTAAGCATGGATCCCCCTCGCAGGTTTATAAAGTATTCAAAAGATTTAAAATGCGAGGCTATGAACTCACCTTAATAGGGAAATATGATTGATGGCAAAAGTATATGAAATGAAAGTAACGGCCTCGTCACGTAACCTGAGGGTAATATGTCAAGTCTTATTGTGATTGTTTATGTTTTCAAAACTTTAAAAAGTTTAACATACATCTTACTTTGATTTATTAATTTATAAAAATATTGTATCACTGTTCGGGCTATCATACTTCAGATGTCATGCAGTAAACGTTTGAGGAGCCATGACACTTTAAATCGTAAATCCAGCAAACTCATCAAAACGTATACCCAAATGAAACCCTTCACATGAAATTCTCTAGTAACGTGATACGATAAGATTTTAAGTTTCTTCAAAAGGTAGTCGATGATAAATTACGTTAAATATATAACGTAATTGTTTTATAATGCGTCGATCGATGATTAATAATGATAAATGTGTCGGGTTTTAATAAAATAAGGTCTTATAAAATTAATATATATTTTTTTATAACTAATATAAAAATATTTCATTTTATACCTTTGAGAATGCAAAAATGGCAATATATACCCTTGGTTTATAAACTTTTACAAGTTTAGTCCTTTATATAATAAGTATACATATATTAAACCTTTAACTTTGAAACTTGGCAAGATAGGTCCTTATAGTTATAACTTTAGGAATATGACATTTTCAGCCCCTCTAGTTATAATTTCCAAAATATTTACAATATATACCCCTTGCATGGGATTTATTTGCAAAACAAGTCCAAAAACCATAATAATGATATTTTTGAAATCCAAGAGAGTTTTATAGCTTATGGCTTATTGGAATAAGCTAAAATAAGTAGAGTTTACGAGCTTATAGCATATGAAAAAGACTTGTCAACTAGAAAATCTAAAATGGGTACGTTTGGTTTAGGAAAACCAAACCGTGTGGGTTTATGGTTCAAGAACGTAAACTAGAGTTTATATAGGATCTAACAAGACTTATAAAAGTTCTAAAATAGTAGGAGAGCTTGTAGAACAAGTGAAACGACTTACAACTTGAAAATAGGTCAAAATTAGGGTTTTGGGTTCGTATGCCTAGGAAACAACTTCAAGACCTTCTTTCTCTTGATTCTTGGCTTCAATTCTGATCTTGGGGCTTCTCTTGATCCTCTACTACTGCTAGGAAATGGCTAGAACAAGGTTTAAGTCAGAGAGAATGTGTGAAATGTGATATGAAAGTGTATGTTTGGATCGGTTATATATAGGGTCACGAATACTTGTGCTTCAAAGAAATGGAGGGAAAATGGCAAAGTTTGAATTCTATGCTTCATGGATTTGTACATTGTGCTTCAAAGTGTTGTACTTTAGTTTAGGAGGGAAGAATATTCAAATGTGGTGTTATGATACTTGTACATATGCTTTATAAGCTTGCACATTAGAATTGTATGTAAATATTACATATAGTTAGGGTTTTGATATAAACGTTAACGGATAATGCTTGTTTTGAAATAACGTTGTAAATGGTACGTTAAACGGATAACATATTTGGTAAAAATGATATTAGGACATAGAATTGACATATTAGGATGTTTACATGATACAAACGTAGATAGAATTGGCATAGGTAGTTGCGTGAGCTTGTTTACTTTGGAAATGTAAACTATGTTACATAATGGAATAAAGCAAAAATTTTCCCGTGAAAAAGGTTGTACTTAATTTAATAAGTAGATATTAAATTGATGAAAAATTAGGGTTGTTACAGAAATGATTTTTGATAACATTTTGTTTTGGTTCTTTTATATGTGTCAAGTTGGGGACTTGGGGTTCTATCATCTAGCTTTAGTTTTGCTTTTCTCACAGTAAAAGGCAATATATAAAATATCTTCTGTGTCCCTAAAAGTAACAATAAGAGCTAAATTGCACTCAGTTTAACCCAAATTTCAAGCAAAAATTTATTTTATCTGGCATTTGATCTTGTTTTCTGTTTTTATGGGATGTTCTCATTAGTTATAAGGATTCTTATTGGAGTAAACCGATATGGGTGAGGTATTGTTTGCTCCAATTTGGGTGATACCGTGACTAGGATAATTTCATTCTTTTGAGTGAGTTATGGTCGATTTACCGAAACTAATCAAATCTAGACTGCTATTTGGAAAAGGAGTTTAACTCCAGGTTTTTACACTAAAGTGTTGCATTAAAAAGTTAAGCTCTGTGGTAGACACATAGACCTAACACCTCCAAGTGGCCTCACTTCAATTGCTATCATAGATTGGGATTTATGGCTGTTTTTGTAAAGGGTTAAAAATCTGTAAATACTCTAGTTTGGGTGTTCAGGGGTAAAATGGTCTTTTCACATGGTTCTGAAACTTTTTTGAAAGTGAGGCCTGAATTTTTAGAAAATAAATTCAAAATGATTTCTTTAGGAGAAAGCCTTGTATTTTTATCCATCATGGATTAGGAGCTATGAGTTCGGGAAGTTGAGTTAATTTCAAAATTTAGGAAATTACGTCTTGTCCTGAAATTTAAAACATACAAGTAAACATGGGTAAAATAATAATTGAGGGACGAAACTAAGTAGATATTTTATTACATATTAGCCCAGGTTATACACCAATTTTGGAACAAAAATAGTTTGGGGAAGTCTTAATGCAATGCCATGCATATCTCAGAAACATATCTCTTGATCATTTGATTTACTTTTACGTATTGATTTTCTTTATCAAGCTAAGTCGCGTCACGCCTAATAGGTGGTGCTTAGAGATCTCCCGCGCGTCTGACGATTCATTTTTCTTCTGGTCTTCATTGCTTCTCGGTGAGTCCATAGCCCCACCTTTTCTCTTTTAATGGTTTTCACAAACTGTTTTCTGGGTGAGAATACATGCTCGTTTTACAAAGTAAACTTATTGATTTCTACTACATAAACGTTACTTGACTATTTTTATTAAAGCTTTTACTTGCTTTCTACATGACTTCTAATACATGTGTGATACATGGTTGTTTACTCATGAACATACTAAAGCTTGATTTGCTTACTATATGATTTGAGA
>BQNB010209431.1:0-10339 GCA_026074375.1 Tanacetum coccineum
TGCTAATTTTATTTGAGATAATGTAGATTAGTAGTCATAATTTTAATCATGAGAAACCTACCGGATTATATGGAGCTAGTTAGAGGAATGTTAAGCTCGTGTTTTCTTAAAACTATTTGTACAAAATTCTTGATCCTTAAAGAGCCTATATAGTAGAGCTTGAACCATAATTTTCTTTTTACGAATTTTAGATTAGATCAATCCATCTAATTCTGTTAGTGGTGTTCATCGGTTCGCTTATCAGGTTGTTCCGTTTATTTGGTTCGATTAGTTCAGTTAACTTTTCTATGGGTAGATCGAACCGAACCGAATTCAAATTGAATAAAACCGAACCAAACATAATACAAATTATTTATTTATTTAATTAAATAGATTTTTAGAAAAGAAAAAAACGTTTCAAACCTACAAATTGTTGTATTTATATTATGAAATAGTTTTAATATTTTATTATTATATAATATATATATATCTTATTATATATATATATATTTATATAATATATATATATATATATATATATATATATTATATATATATATATATATATATAAATAAATATAAAAAAAATGTATATATTTATGTGAATTTGATTTTTGATTCGGTTCTTTTTATTTTGCCAAAATCATAATCAAACCGAGAACCGAATATTTAATTAGGTTCGGCTCGGTTTTGGCAAATTCAGATCGATTTTTTCAGTTCAGTTCGATTTCGATTTTTGTTTTTTCGGGTGAAACCCGAATTCTGCACACCCATATTAGCAATAACCAAATGAATATTATATAAGTGCATAATCGAGTCTTGGAATGCAATGCAAGCTAGTGGGCTAGGCCCGGACCACAAAATACAAATTGGGCTAAGTAAAGTAGTGGGCTGATACAGAGAAGTCACTTTGAATCTTTGATGATGGTTGCACTCCAAATTAATAAATGAGTTAATTACATAAATCGTCCCTGTGGTTTGTCGGGTTTAACGGAAATCATCCCTGCCAAACTATTTTAACGGATCATCTCCTTGTGGTTTTGACCCGTATCGGGTTTGGTCCCTTGACGGATATTTCTGTTAGTTTGACCGTTAAGTTGGTCATGTGGCATGCACATGAAAGGGTAATTGTAACATTTCACATCTTCTTTCTCCTTTATAATCAATCTATCTCACTGTGATCTTCTTTCTCCTTTGTGTTCTTACTCTTCTATCTAAAATTTTAATCTCCATCAATCTTTAAAAAAACATAACCCCACACAAACAAACACAAAAGTAGACCCTATCAATCCTCAATTGTTTATAGTATAACACACATTTCATCTTTCTTGTTCTTGTTCATAAAAATGGCAGAAACTTAACATTAAATACTTCCTCCACATATTTCTTCGGTGCCACAACTACTTTGGCCATCACCTACAGCCACCACCCCCGCCAACACCTCCAGCCACCACCCCCTCCAACACCTCTAGCCACCACCCCCGCCAACACCTCTATCCACCACCTCGCCAACACATACGGCCATCCACGTCGTTACCACCACCTCCAGCCACCCACAACGCCTCGTCAGCCCTCGTCACCACCCAGATCTGGTTGTGATAAAGTTATTGATTAGTTTTAAAGTTTTTAATTTGGTTTTTGGAAGATGAGATGGATTTTGATTTATGAAGCTATGTATCTTTTTTATTTATGAAGATAAGATGGATTTTGATTTTGATTTATGAAGATAAGATGGATTTTGAAGATGAGATGGATTTTGAAGCTGTGAATCTTTTTTATTTATGAAGATGAGATGGATTTTGAAGCTGAGTATACAACATCAGTGGAAGAAAAATAGAAAAGATATGTGAATAATTGAATAAAAAGGCATTAGAATGTTTAGCTCTGTGGAAGAAATCATTACAATAATTGTAATATTAGTAGCATCTTTGTTTCTAATGGGATTCTTCTCGATCTACATCCACCGTCGTGCTAACGAAAACGGCAGCAGTATTCGGGTTTATTATCTTATATGAATAACGATTGTGTTTTTTTGTTTTGGATTATAGGAAATTGTTGATTTTATCTGTTAGATTGGATTAAGGTTTATTTTTTTGTAGTTTGTTGTATTTTTAATTTGGTTGACTATTTTTTAGGTGTGAAATAATTAAAATTTTGTAAAAAAAATAAGGTGGAAGAAGATGATAGAAAAAACTGAAGTGGGAGAAGATGATAGAAGAGGGAAGAAGATGACGTAAGAGGTGGTTGTAGTGAGGGTATTTTCGGCATTTTGTTATTCCAAACGGTCAAACTAACAGAAATATCCGTCAAGGGACCAAACCCGATACGGGTCAAAACCACAGGGAGAGGATCCGTTAAAATAGTTTGGCAGGGATGATTTCCGTTAAACCCGACAAACCACAGGGACGATTTATGTAATTAACTCATAAGATTATTTATAAACTGTATTAGGAATAGAAAATATTATTAGGTATTAGTAATTGTTCTGTATTTCTTTGCATGAGGTTATATATTTTAAGTTGCAAGATATAAACAAAAAAATCAGCTAGTCTAGTGGTTATGTGGTTTGTTAATATCACAAAGATATTAGGTTCAAATCTTGTTAGTGACAAATTTTTTAAAAAAGTACTTATTTACTCAGATCAAAAAATATCCGCGACATGAGACCAAACACATAAGCCCATATAAAAAAATAAACTATTAAACATGAGACCGAAAAAATAAACCCGCACAAAATAATATATAAAAAAAATTTTGATCGGCACAAATAGGAAACAATATTACAAATAGTTATTATTTACTCAGATAAAAAAAATCTCGCGAAATGAGACAAAAACACATTAAGCCCATATATAAAAAACAAAAACTATTAAACATGGAGGGACCGAAAAAAAATACCATACGCAACAAATTAATATAAAAAAAAAAAATTGCTCGGCACAAAATAGGAAAAAATAATACAAAAGTACTGATTTATTCAGATCAAAAAATACCCACGACATGACGCCTAACACATAAGCCCGTATAAAAAAAAATATTCAACATGAGACCGGAAAAATAAACCCGCACAAAATAAATAAATTAAAAAAAATTAACGCCTCGCATCATTAACGCCCGCTCAACGCTCGAGCAATCTGCCTTAACATATAATTTACCAAATTCTCATAAAAAATAAATAACCAAATAGCCAAAAAAAAAACCCTTTAAAACATAAGGCCTAACAAATATGTTCAATATAAGAAAAAAAACAAGTATAAAACTTGTGAGACCGAAAAAAATAACCTAGCACAAATAAAAATTAACGTCACCGTAGCATCGCACGCGGGCAATCACACTCTGTTCTAACTAAGTAGTGAAACTAAGTTTTTTTTAAAATTAGATAAATAAAGACCTTTAAAAGTATTTTTATGACACTTAAGCATACAATGCTATTATCTTTTTTTGAAAGGCAAAATTGTTAAAAATAGCTAGGAGCTAGAAAAGAATTTACAAAGGTATTAAATTGCGGGTTTTTAAAGCACAATCATCCCTAGAGAAACTTTCCTTACTAACCTTACTATTACACCAGAGAAAGGAGGAAGAGACAATATTCTCAAAAAGGAGTCGATCTAGACGGCTTATTAACATCAAAGTAGACGATTCCGAAATCCCCAAATAATCCACCAAGCAAAGTAGAGACTCCTTCAAAAAACTTTAACTGAACCCGGATGACTGAATAGAAGAGAACCAATCGTCCCATTCTGAGAACGGAACGTCCGAAGTGGAACGATCTCCCACCAACGGCAAACACGATGCAAAACCTCCTGAGATAGAGAACATCGAAATAACAAATGGATGGACATACCTCTTCATTGAAAAACAAAACGGGGCAAGGAAGTGGACTCAAAATAACACTTTTTGGACCATATTGTATCTAGTAGGCAAACTACCCCCGACGGCTTCGCCACATAAAAACATTAATCTTAATAGGATATTAACTTAAAACCCCACTAGTGGCTCAGAAGAGAGGGAAGCACCAAATCATCAATAGCAAGACGAGTTTATTTCAAATAAATTCACCACTGCTAGAAAGGGAGAAATACCAACGATCATTAGACGTTGAAAGAACCACTGAATTCAAAAAACGAACTTAAATCTGAGAATTCTTGCTGTTCGACCCCTCCTCTAACTGATCTCCGAAAAGACGTATCCAGGGGGCCAGCCATCTTAGCCGCCACACAAATATTGGGAGCAGAATCAAGGGCAAACAAACGCGGACACAACTCACACAAGGGAATATCCCCCATCCAAGTCTCTTTCCAAAAACTAGTAGATTGACCATCCCCGATACGTTTAGAGCAATACGACAAGAAATCAAATCCAGATGACTTAAGCACTTGAACTTCCTTCAAAATCGAACTCCATATGGAAACCTTACGAACTGAATGAGAATCAATCTTATCCCCATGAACCGCTTGGATAACACGAAACCACAAAGAATCAATCTGCGAAACGAAAACAGCCCAAACACACTTTAGAGGACGCGCTCGTCGATTTTAAGAGCGAAATAACTCGAAACCCCAAGACCCCCTTTCTTCTTCGAAGCTAACACCTTATCCCACGCAATCCAGGAAATTTTTTTCTCCAACATGCTGGCACCTTTAAAGAAGTTACTACGAATTGGACTCCATAACCTTATAGCAGCACTTTACGAACCTTAAAAATGGACATGTTATTTAAGGGGAGATGCACTGAGAACTGATTTTACCCAAAGTAAGCCTACACCCAATCGAGAGGGTTTTCGCTTTCCATTTAGACAACGCGATTGAAGCTTTTAAAATTACATCATCCCAAAAGCTTATGACGGGCATCCCAGCCCCACCTAACCCCAAGGATACGGAACTTGTTTTCATAATAGTGGCAACCTAAAGAAGAAGCAATATCCTCAACTCAGACCGCGAGACCACACACACCCAAATTTTGGCTCTTATGAATATTAATCTGTAATCCCGACGCGAGATGGAAACATTAAGATATGATATACCTCTCAATTTATTATTCAGACATTCGCCATAAAAAAGGCGTCATCCGCATAAATAATATGAGATAAAGCCAAAGGACCCCTGTAACTGAATTGAATGCCTTAAACCAATTCATCAACTGCTTTAACAAAAACGGTAAATGCAAAGCTTCCATAAAAGAATAAAAAGAAAAGGCGATAGCGGATCACCTTGTTTAATGACCCGTATGAATATGAACTCGTCAGACGGACTTCCATTAACTAGTAACGATGCCTTAGGCAAAATCAGAAATACCTCTAATCAAGTACACAAAGTCGAAAACCGAATCCAAATGCTCAAGGACGTCAAGCAAGAAGGTCCCA
Source organism: Tanacetum coccineum (assembly GCA_026074375.1). Taxonomy (NCBI): domain Eukaryota; kingdom Viridiplantae; phylum Streptophyta; class Magnoliopsida; order Asterales; family Asteraceae; genus Tanacetum; species Tanacetum coccineum. Next base: position 5,342 of record BQNB010209431.1, read on the forward strand.
ACGAAACCCTGACTGTCATAAGCCTTAGCAAAATCAACATTTAAAAAAACAATGCTTTCTTTATCTTCCTTGTACAACATTCAAGCACTTCGTTAAGAAATGAAAGACCATCTAAGATTTGTCTTCCAGCAAACAAACGCGGGATTGAGTGTTAGACACAAGGCCTGCATATAACACATAGCAAACGGCTTGCCAAATCTTAGTGTCGACCTTATAAATACACATATTAAACTTAGGGGCGATATCGTTGACGAATTTTGCATCCAGGACTTTTGGATAGAGAATAATAGAAGAGTTAACAACCCTTAGAAGAACGAGCCCTGTTTAAAGAAATGCTCAACTGCTTCACAGAATCCGGTCCAATGTAAACCTTCCAAAAATTTTCTTAAAGAATTCATAAGGTTGAACCCGTCCGGGCCCGGTGACTTATTGACTCCACAATCCCACACAGCCAATCTAATCTCATCATGAGACACATGACGCTCTAAGTCGGTAACCTGATCTGTAGATAACCGATTCGGAAAAGAGAAACTGAGTTTCAATCTAGCCTTTGTGGGCTTATTAAAACGAGCTTCATAGTGATCTTTAAAGCTTTCTTTCACTAGATAGGATCTGTGCCACCACGTACCATCAACAAACACACCACGGATGGCTAGATTAGACCGTTTCTTGTTAATGATTCCATGAAAATACTTCGAGTTCTCATCACCTTCAATCGCCCATCTGACTTTTGCTTTCTGGACGAAATCCATATCTTCCATCTCCTTTAGATCATTTGGTTACTAATTTAAGTCCATTGTTCGCTAAAAATCAAAATGAATCAATTGGCCATATTGATCAAACGTTTATCATTATCACGAAGCTCACGAATACAATGGAGTTTCTTAGAACTGCTCTCTGAATTTTCTTTTCGTTAACCCACAAACCTGATAACTTTTTTTGAGCTCTTGTAACTTCTTTTTAAAACGAAATCATCTTTTTTTATTGTCGAATCAGCAAAGGCGCGCCAAGGTCTGTTCCACATATCATCAAAAACCAACGAGTTTGTACCACGAATGATAGAACCTGAGAGGAATCGAGTCCAAGTACCACTTTAACTTCACATAAACAAACATCGGGGACGATGGTCGAAAGATGCCGGTCCAAAACATAACGGCCGAAATGGAGGGGAAAATAGTAAGAATACATCCGGAACAAGGAAACCTATCCACTTACTCATTTTTTCAGAGAAGGGTGTGACCAAGTTACGTGTAACCCTCCATTTATGATTCCACTAAACAGAAGAAGATTTGAATTGATTATAAAAAGCTAAGCGTAATTAACATTAAAACACGTGCTCGTCTTTCAACATTGGTATCGCATTCGTTATAGTCGCCATTAAATATAGCCTCTCCTATTCCAAAGTTCCCACAAAATCTAGTAAATATTCCCTTAACACCGTCCTCAAAGAAGGTTGCTGCGGGGCGTAAATAGACACAACAAGAAGCTTAGTTTTACTAGGATCCACGTCCCTAAAATGGCTTACAAACGAATCCGATGGATCGTAACATATTCTTTCTTTGAAAAAAGATTCCTACCAATTAAAAGAATTCCACCAGAATTACCAGCCGCTTCACTAAACACGTTAGTCAGTAATCAAGTTACCCCACATAAATTCACTCATGTGTGAACCTTCTCCTTCTTTGTTTCCTTGAATTGCAATAAAATTAAGTTTATTATTATTAGATAAACTCCTTTACACAATCCTTTTTGGAATTGCTACCAAAGCCTTGAATATTTAAAGACATAAAATTCATCTAAAAACAGCCTCGTCTCCTTTGCTATTAATGATGGATTCGATATCTTTTTCACACCCCTCCATAGAATACCCCATAGCCCTACCCACACGAATCATCTCATCGAGCACTCCCAAAACAGATCCCCTTTATTATTCCCACTTCCCCCACAGAGTTTAAACGAAACATCTTTACATGGACCACTTGAGGATTGTTCATTACCTTAGCAATTATCGTTGGTGATAATCCCTTTATTCAATTCCTTGTTCACTTGAATTCAAAGATCCACTGGCAGAGAACCCCGGGGGGTGTGACAAAGCGGACTCGGTTACAAATTCCCCTCTACAGGCTTACTTAGAACTAATAGATCATTAAGTCCAAAACGGCATCAGCAGAAATTTCCTTATTCCACGTTGTACACTGTGTTTCATTGTCTGAGAAGGATTTTTTTTTTCTTTCCATAAAATCGGTTTCGCAACTTCATTTCATCTTCACTATTATTAAACTCACCCTCCTCTTTTCTCATTACGTGTTATACTTTTTTTCTTTAGATCCTTACTCCTTGAACTGATTCGTCTTACGAGGAATAAATCATGTTCCTTTATAGATTCAAAGAAGGAGTCCAAGTAAAATAGCTCTTTTGCGGAAACCATATACACTTTACCTTTTAACAATAATTTTAAAAGATTCAAAAAATGGACACCGGATGTTTAGTTAAAATGCCTAGACGCTTAAGTCCAAAGGAAGTCTCATACGAGGTCTTCAACTTTCAGCATTTCCCCCCATTTTGTTACCGATTTTATCACGATTTGCGAGACCAAGCATAAAGTGGGACTCCCTCATATTTTACACACTACTCGTTCATCACTGACAAAGTCCGGATTAAACTTCCGTATCACTTGAAACCAAGAATTAATTCCCAACACTGATTAATACAAATTTCTTTTCGTATAGGTTTATCACATTCAAACATAAACCACAACCTCCAAGATAGGAACAATTGTACATTCACGTATCCCTCGTCCACTAGAAGGGATTGTAACTTGGTAATGAATCAATGGACTTGATCTCCCCATAGCACAATTAGAGAAATCCCTTTCCACAACACAACTCCCTCATCTAAACCAGAGACAGGAGCAGATGACAATTGAATTTCAAGGTTGGACCAACGGGGTTTTCCCCATTAACAACTGAAAAATTAAGAAGTAACACCTCCCTTTTTATGATGGAGAACCCGTGAGCCATTCCTGATGGACGCTCCTTCTTTAGAACCAATTTTTGGGGGACAAATAGTATTAGGATTCAGTGGTTTTTGAGGCTATATACCTAAACACTGATTGCCAAACAAATGATAAACTCCCAATCCGCATAATCGAGCATAAATTCTTCACCAATCTATCAAGATTAAAGGTACCTTAATGAAAACGGACAAATGCAATCTCTTCCTGCTTAGGACTTTTTCATTCGGAATAAACACATCTATAACCGTTCCATATACGCTACATTTGTTCCATAGATCACGAGAATTGACATAATCTGGAAAATTAGTTACAAAAACCGAATGGGAAATTTTCTTGGTAAAATCTTCATTTGAGGAAAACTGACGTCTGGTATTTTCATAGAGTCCACCAGTCATCTTGGATTGAAGGGGGTTCAAACACACAATCACGAAAAAGAAAGGATCAAACCCTAAAAACATCCAATAAATAAATTAAAAAAAATTAACGCCTCGCATCAATTAACGCCCCGCATCAACGCGCGAGCAATCATGCTTAACATATATTTACCAAAATCTCATAAAAAAAATAACCCAAATAGCCAAAAAAAAAAACCCTTTAAACATAAGGCCTAACAAATAAGTCAATATAAGAAAAAAAACAAAGTATAAAACATGAGACCGAAAAAATAAACCAGCACAAAAAAATTAACGTCCCGTAGCATCGCGCGGGCAATCACACTTGTTCTAACTAAAGTAGTGAAAACTAAGTTTTTAAAATTAGATAATAAGACCTTTAAGTATTTTTATGACACTTAAGCATACAATGCTATTATCAGTGAGCTAATTATTAATTTGTTCAGGCATAAGTTGTATAAACATGTTATGTGAAGAATTGGTGGATGCATACATCTTCAATGAACCACACCATCAACCATGATAAAGAAAAATGAATTTTACAGTGTAATATTTCACTTTTTATATAGCAAAATGCCCACTTAAATTCCCTCGGACAAAGTCAAAACCAACAAGATTATGTGTAGTTGTTGTTGTACAATGTTAAAACAGACACAAATCAACTTCATTTTTTCGTTGTTGTACAAAAGAGAATTCACATCCTACGTACTTAATACACCGGACCTCGTTATTAACTTGACACTTGTTCATAGAGTTTAACGCAGTTTCTAACACTATCCTTAGCTTGTTTAGAACTAACCCAACAAATTTGTCAGTTGTTGTCTGTCTCTCCTACTAAGACTTGTCCCAACAGCAAGCCTAACAAGCAATCTGCAACCGATCTTCACATCGATACCAAGAAGCTTTAACGTATCAAACATACATAACATAAATGAAATGGAGACTAAATATTGGTTTCCTCCTTTCGTTTAAATTATAAATAATTTGCATAGATGTATCAGACCTGTTGGAATATGGTAGTTAGATTAGCACCTATACGACTAGAAATGTGTGAGCCTATTGGGGGCACACACGTTAAGACACGAAGAGTACGTTTATTATGTATTTGATATATATAACTCGTTTATATTTATTAAATATATAAGAGTAAATTGCATAAATCGTCCCTAAAGTTTGGCCAAATTGCATGTTTCATCCCAAACGTTATAAAAGTGCAAGAATCGTCCCTGTGGGGAAACTTTGGTGCAAATATCGTCCCTGCAGGGACCATACTTGCACCAAAGGTTTCCTCAAAGATTTCCCCACAGGGACGATACTTGCACCAAAGGTTTCCCCACAGGGACGATCTTTGCACTTTCGTAACGTTTGGGACGAAACATGCAATTTGGCCAGACTTTAGGGACGATTTATGCAATTTACTCATCTTTTTATTTGGGCCTTACCATTAACTATTTTTTTTTCTTTTCAATTTTTTTTCACATAAACATAATTTATTTCATTAAATTAAAAATACAAACTACAATACATTTAGAAAAAACATTGCGAAATTCAAAAACTAATGCGAAAATAAAAAAAATACATCAAATTATA
>BQNB010209432.1:0-10339 GCA_026074375.1 Tanacetum coccineum
TGGATCTGAGTTTTGTTTCATAGCATGACCAAAAATAAGCAGATAACCATCCAAACAAGGACGAAATAAGCCAGAATTACACCTATACAAGGACAAAATAAGCAAAAACCAGCAAACCTAACAAGCCACATAATCTGCTAAACACCCAAATTAAGCTTATAAAAAATTAGAAAATAAGCTATAAAAAAAGAGAAACCAGATCTGCTTTTTGGATAAGTTTTGGAAAAATAAGGAGACCAAAAAAAACTCATCAAAAAGCTTAGAAGAAGCTGTTATAGACAGATCCATGAAACACAACACAAATAACAAATCAGTGGATTTCCCCCCAAAAATAAGCTACGAATTTAAGCAGAAATAAGCTCTAAATAAGCTACTGACCACGAGATAACAAACACACATACAAAATCAACACCTAAATCAAATCCCAAGTTGTTTGATTATCACTATAACCCTTAAATCTTCTTGAAATGCACTAGTAAAATATCAAAAACTTCCTTGTTCTTGCCTTGGTGGTGGTCGGCCGAATATAGGAGAGAAAGAGAAGAGAAAGTTTGCGTTTTTGCTTATGAGAAGTGTGTGAAAATTATCACTAGTTACTTCTATTTATAGGGCTAATCAAGGTAAGGTTTAAAGTATCTTTAGGGCCTTATTAAGAGAATATCCTATATTTGGCTTGGATATTAAGGGTGGTTGGTTTTAAGGGATGAAAGAAGAGTTAGGTTGGGTATTAACATGCATCATATATCACATGCAAGCCTAAGGAAGAGTTTAACATGAAAATGGTAATCATCAAGGTTCAAAAATGTTTCACTTACCTCATTTAGAGAGGGGGGGGCACGGTCAAGACAAAAGAGGGGGAAAAACCATGTAATTTTTGATATCTTGTATTTATACATAGGTGTAAGTATTTATTTACTAAGGTGGTAGTGTAATATGCATGCATGCATGCATTATTCGGTAAACTTGAGCGTTTACGTAAAACTTTCAAAATAAATTACGTAGGCTTTTAAATTATATTTATAAAAGTAGTATAAGATATATTTGACGTAAACTTATATTTATTTAATTTCGGTTTATGTTTAAAGTTTTTTTTCAGTTTACGCAATTTAACTTAACGGTTTCACGTAAAAATAAATACGTAAGGTTCAAAGTAAATAGTTTTGAGTTTACTAACGTAAAAATGACCTGAAAAATTGTTAGTTGTCATAGCTTGGCCCTTCATCTGAATTAGTGTTTGTTTGTTGAATTCTGGCCATCATGCATATGTTTGCACTCAATTCTTCAATCTCTTCTATTTGATCAGCATCAGCGAGAAAAAAAATCATTATGTTCAGCTTCATCTTTCTTTGCAAGCAGCATTTGTTCCATAGTCTCGTGCATAGTGACCTTTAGTATCGCAATTGTAGCACTGAACATTTGTAGCATTGCCTGACGAAGAAATTCGTACAGTTCTTTGTACATTCCTAGTCTCTTTCTGAACATTAATACTCTCAGTAGGCGCCTCTTGAGTATTGTATGATCTCCTTGCTATTCTACCACCATTCCCGACATTCCTGTTTTGAATATTCACCCTATCCGCTTGGACAACTACATGATTCCTTATGTTTGAAGAGGTTCGAAGTCAGTTGTTTGTTGGAATGGAATAGTGTTCTGTGATTGCACAAGCAAGAAGCATCATTACAAAAGTAATATTGTCTTCTTGATCATCACCGAATGTTTCCCCTTGATAATCATCATCATAATCAACCACATAAGGATATGAGGAACTTGTGTGTGCTACTAAGGTAAGAGGATCATGCATCTTTTTTTTCGCTCTTAAAGAAATGACAAGTTTCTCATACTGCCGAAGATAATCAAATAACACATCATATGGTTCGTCTTTCACATTCCTTACCAAAAAAACATTGGTGACATACTTATACCATTCAGGCTATAAGCAATTTAGAAACTTAGTATTGGTTGTGACATTCGGAAGCTTGATTTTGTTTCTTTTCAAATCATTAACGAGTTGTGAGAAACGATTATACACAGACATAAGAGATTCTCCAGCTTTAGTAGTGAATTGATCAAACTCATTATTAAATTGTGTTTCCCTGTCTATATCATTCAACTTAGTTCCCTACATCAATCGTTTGACCCGAAGCCACATATCTTTTGCTGTTCGACACGAATCCACAAAGTTGTAGATGTCATTTGGTATAAAGATAAGAATCAGTTTCATTGCTTCGATATCAGCCTCATATTGCTTCGAATGGAATGATTAAGAAACTCATTTTTAAACACATATGGATCTTTATCAATGGAATGATTAAGAAACTTTCATGTCTCCCTCTTTTTGTTAAGATAACGTCTGAATCTGCTTGCCCATGGTATGTAACTACCTCTTTCAAGCATAGGAGGAAGAGCCTCAGACCCTGCATCTGCAAGCAACTGTTGTTGTGCACTCGTAGTTGACATCTTATGTGAATCAATAAATTGATCTTTGTAGACGAAATAGAGTTCTACTTGTGATTTTTAATGAATTAAGAACGCTTATCGACTACAACGATGTTCGTAAATTCTACCACAATTATGCCTTGTCTTGATCAAATTGTTCTATCGAAATTTCTTCCCAATCAAAAATGCCAATTTCACCGAAATATCGAAATTGCCAATGCAATGGAATACTCAATTAAAAACACTTCGTCCACGGATTACAACACCGAAAACACCAAAATTCCAAAAATTACCGAAATTACCGAATTTTCAAAGTATCAAAATTCCAAAGTGACAAAATTGTCAAAGTATCGAATTTGTCAATTTCGATAAAAAAACAGTTAGAGTACCGAAAATGATATTGTAATCAGTCACAGCTGGTAATTTCGATGAGGAGCATTTGAGCTTATCAAAAATGGTAAATTTCGATGAAAAGCACAATGGTATCCGATATCGGTCAATACTAAGCAAAGATCTCGGACATCACTGTTAATACAAATAATGTCTAAAAACGTTATTTATATTTTTTGACCTCTCAACATTTTGATAATAACAAAATATAAAAATGTTTACGATAAAATTAAACGTTTACAAATTATTAATCGTAAAATTCCATTTCTAAGATTAGTAATCACTTAAGGTATGAACAAACAAATCATTAAGCATGGTTAGTGATCAAGAAAATATTTTTCTCTTTATCCATTAATTTTTATCAAAAAGAATTTCCCACAAATTAAATTATAGAAATTATTTTCTAATTAATAGAATAGTTTATTAAAACTTAAAAATTTGAATTCAAATTTTCCCCCAAAAACGAAAGCTTCATTATTAAAGAAGTGGGATCAGATGGGTACGCCTACCCAATGTGATATGCTGTGTAATACATTCATGGTGAGCTTGGTTGCTTATAGTGCCAACTATTCTAAGTCAGAATGGGAAATTATGTTTGTGGATATGTTGATTTGATTTTGGTTGCATGCTAGCATAAGTTCATGATAGTTCATTATTGTCCTTTGTTTTGATAATCACAGTGAAAGCGAGTATTATTGCGTGTCTAAAACCTATGACTCTCACCAACATTATTGTTGACGTTTGAAGCATCATTTTCAGGTGAGCATAGCGAAGTTAAGGATGTTAAGATTCATGGCTAGAGAGACCTTAGGAATTGCATGATGGAGTCTTCTTTTCTGGAGTCTTCATTGTAGATTTTCATACTTCGGATATTTTGATTTGTTGTGATGTTTAGTTTGGATTTATTTTCTATGTCTATGTATTGTGTTTGCGATTAACCTCAATACAAGACCCCTCTTGTGTTTGGTATTGTCATAACACTTTATTTTCAATATAATGCATTTTAGACATTCTCTATTGTTGACATCAATGTGTTGTGATGATGCCTATCTTGTTATGCCTCGCGATTCCGCCTTGGCGGGGTGTGACAGATTGTCACACCCCCAGACGAGGCCTGGACGAAATATGTGTCTGGGGCATGAAGTTCATAAGTTTCATCACATAAGATACAAGAATGACTCTATTGGGTATGTTTAGAAATCTAAACATCCATTACATTTAAATGAAAAATAGTTAAAGTTTTACTAGGTCCTAGATAATATGCGGAAGCAAATGTAAGTTTTAATAATGACACGATGTTAAAACAGATGATTAATAGTTTGAAATCAGGCCAATGCAAGGCGGACTCATATTGCAAATTAAGACCATCCAAGTAAGCACTGAGAAAAACATGTAAAACATCAACATAAGTGGTGAATTCATAGGTTTGAATTTAATATAAGAATGGACCACAAATTTTGCAAAACGCATGTGACTATTATAACAGATACAATATCACATAAAAAGGTATTTATGTTGCACTAAGCTCATGACACCGAGGCTAAATGTAATGGAAGCATGCATAATGCTTAATAAACTTGCCCTGATGGGTGCCATCATGGCGCTTCACCGTATCACTCGACATGGTATACGTCCGTTGATCCAGTAAGAGCTACTTACCCGGACGGGGATGATTAGTCCCAATAGATCTATTTACAACACTCGCGCTCACTTACCAATCCAACTGATCATAAGTAACTAACGGTTCATGATAACTCGGGCATACAAGTTTCAATACTACTTAGGCAACACGTAAACAAGATTGGGAAAACGTAAAGCATTTGTGTCCAATGTTTAAAAGCAAGCAATGTTTCTCACCCCAAATAGTAAAGCAAAGTAGTAAAAACATGGGGCTATGAACTCACCTTAAGCAAGTAGTGAGCAAGATATTCAACGAAGTGAATAACGATAACGAACGACTCTAACCGCGACCTAATTAATAGACGCGCTTTAGAAACGAGAAATAAATACGAAACATCGGATAATACGCTTGTAAGAGAATAGACATCCATAAGTGTTTGTGCTTTAGTTTATATAGTAAAACGTGTCATTATGAAAGTATAAGGTTTATAGTTACGTTACGCCATGTTTTGCGAAAAGTTTCTATTTTTGGAAAGTTATTTTAGGAAAGTTATAAGTTTTGAGACGTTAATACCGCCCCCTAATATTCAATAAGCCCATGATCCTAAAACGCACTACTTAAACCTAAACGCCAAACTTCCAAGTCCATCTCGCTAATAAATATCAAAAGTTAGCAATCCCGATAATATATTTGTAGTGTTTCTAAAGTTTCCACTTAATATACTAGTGTCTATATACGTTTGGTCAATGTTTCAAAAGCTCAAATCAACTCGAAAGTGTCCGAAAACCAATTTATATTTCCAATCAGAAACTTAAATAATTATTTTTCCGAAAAGTGTTCCAAAATTCATTTCGCCTTAACTTGGCCGTTTTAAATCCGCTTTTAGTGTTCGATATATGAAAATCTATCTATTTGAAATATGCTCTCTAAAAACTACCTTCTTGACAAACGAAAAAAATATTTTTAAGTCGCCCAAAACCTCAAAACAAAATCGGACCAGCAACCATATTTTTCGCAAATGCTCCCAAAAGCCATCCAAACTTCACAATAGTGCCTATACTAACCTAATCCCGTTCACTACTAATCTATCTAACTAAATCCACTCCTAACTTATCCTAATCCCATCACCATCTTTGTTGCAACCCACAAGTTCACTCATCCTTTCCATAATCAAAGTATTAATATCAAGAACACATGAAAACTTTATTACTTCATAAACCTACTAGTTTCTTTTGAAAATAACACAAACACTAAGGATATATGTAAGACTCGATCAAGAAAAGAGAGAGATAAAAGAAGGATCAAGAACATACTTACAAGATGAGAAGAATCAAGAAAGAACAAAAGATCTAACTAGAAAACCTTAGATCTTAAACCCAATAACAAATCTTGCGAAAACCCACTTGATAAACCAAAACCCTAACTTATGAAATCTTAAATAACCCTTGAAATCAAAAAAACCCTTCTTGGAAACACCTTAGATATGAACAAAGATCAACCTGAATACTTGGATCTTAAAGGAAATCAAGGAAAATGAACCCTAAGAGGGTGTTTGTTTGGTGCCGTGAGCAAGGAAGAAAGAAAGAGAGAAGAGAAATTTTTTGTGAGGCTTGTTTTGAAAGAAATGACCTAGAACTGTTATCACATGGTATTTATAGGAACAAGGGTTTAGGTTTTAGAGATATTATGTGAACCATGTCTTATGAAAATTGTCTTGAACTCCTCTTGGTGTCCTTATGGTTCGAACGACTAGAGACATGGGGGGGGAGGTTTCCTGACTTGCTTCCTAGCCAAAATTAAATACAAAGAAATACTTAGTGGAGTTGTGGTCCTACCAATGGTGCATTGAAGACAAAGGGTGTAACGTAGTAGCAAGTTCTGCATGCGATAAAACTACAATGATGTCACCATCTTGCATTGTGATGTAGTGTTCTCATTTGAAATTTAAATTTTTGGTTGCTTTTCTTTTCTTTTGCTTGCACCAAAAATTAAAGAGGTTAGGGGGGGATTTTTATAAAATTTGACAAGTATAATAGTATTGGATGATAACTTGAGTTTACATGCCAAGATAACGGGTTTCCGGGTCTCCATTTGATCAAAAAGCTAATAACCTTACGAGTAGCGAAAACGTATAAATCGTTAACGAAGAACGTAACCTGCGTAACACTTCTAAAATTATATAAAATAATGCATATAACACGTAGACTAAACCAAGCCCAAAGTCAAAACGTGTCCTATGACATTTTTCAGATTTTATGCGGGATACTTCCCGGTTTTAAACCAATTTCAAACGAAACGAATAAAAGTCAAAATGATCGGAATAGTTTAAAATATTGACCTAAAATTTAAGGGGTGTCACATCCTTCCCCAGTTAAAAGTGCTTTGTCCTCAAAACATAAGACGTAGAGTACGGGTTAAGAAAAAAGTTTAGGGTGAAGTTTTCTTCATTTGGTCTAGGAGCTCCTTTGTTATACTCAGGACCTCGCCTAGAATTCCAACGGACTTTCACAATCGGGATATGGCTCTGATTCAAATGTTTGACTTCGCGATCCATGATTTCAACCGATTCCTTGATGATATTAAACTTGCCATCGATCTGAATTTTCATCCAACGGGATAGCTAACGGTTCGTCGGAAAGACACTTTTTCAGATTGGAAATGTGAAAAGTACTATAGACACGGCTTAGTTGGTCTGGGAGTTCAAGTCGATAAGCGACTGTTCCAACTTTAGCAAGTACCTTGAAAGGTCCAATATAACGAGGGTTCAGCTTCCCCGTTTGTCGAAACGTATCACCCTTTCTATGGGCGATATTTCAACTGACCTTATTGTTGGTTGTTCAAAAGTCGCTACAACTTATAGTGCTAGATGTAGTTAGTACTGTTAGTGAAAGACTTAGTGCTGATGAAAAGTTTATTTGAAATTAGATCATAGTATTTAGTACTGTAGTTATTATAGTGAGTACTGTCAGCTCATTATTATTACTACCAGTTCGCTTAGTGCTGGTAGTAGTAAAGTTAGTACTGATAGATATGAACGTTTCAGTATTTGCTTATGTGATATGCATGAGATATATTAGGAATAGATATGCATGATCACATAACGCATTTTGTATGCCCATTAGGGTTTCCTTGGTGTATAAAAGGAACCCTACGTCATTAGTTAGATATAAGTTTTCATATACAAGTTTCACCAAGATATATAGTTAGTAATCTGTAATCTAGCAGATTAATAGAAATCAAATTTTTGTTTCATTCATTGTTCTTCTTAGCAGTATAAGTTAGTTTCCGCATAACTTATATTGTTCATAGTCATTGTTTCTCCGTGCTAGTAATTTAGCATCTATCCAGATTGGGCTACCACCCTTAAAGGCGAGGAAAGATCTATTAGATTGGGTTCAACTAAGTGGTTATCAGAGCTTGTTGAGAAACTTTGAGTAAGAAGAACCTAAACATATCAGTAACAAACTTTTACCTTTCAGATCTATTTAATGGCTGGATCAGATGATGAAATTCCACCACCACCACCACCACCACAAACACCAACACAACAAGCCCTTCACACTGCGTCAACCATTAAACTCCCTATTCTGAAGAAAGGTGAGTATGACATATGGGCCATGAAAATGGAACATTACTTGAGCATACAGACTATCCTATATGGGAAGTCATACAAAAAGGAAATGGTCATGTAAGTGTCTCAACAGATACAAATGGAGTACTAAAGGTTCTGCCTCCTAAAACTGCTGAAGAAATTTTAGCCAGCGAAAGAGAAAGAAAAGAAAGGACCACCTTGCTTATGGCTTTACCAGAAGACCATTTAGCAAAATTTCACAAGATGACTGATGCTAAAGAGATGTGGGATGCTATCAAATCCATATTTGGTGGCAATATGAAATCAAAGAAGATGCAAAAATACATTCTGAAGCAACAATTTGAAGGCTTTTCTGTATCCAACTCAGAAGGATTGCACAAAGGTTATGACAGGTTTCAGAGTCTTCTGAGTTTAAGATTCATGGTGCAGGTGTCTCTACTGAAGATGCGAATTAGAAGTTCCTTAGGTCTTTACCTTCCTTCTTGGTCCCAAGTATCCTTAGTCATGAGGACCAAGCCATGAGTGGATAATCTTAGTATCAATGATCTTATAACAATCATGAGTCTTTGAGTCTGATATTTAATGGCTCCCCGCTACTGGATCATCTTTTCTCGTGCACAGAATGTTTGGCCTTTGTTTTCTTTCTGGAATAGCAATAAACAGTACTAAATATTGTAGTATGCTTATGGGGTTTCTACTAAAGAAAGCTTTATATGGTCTTAAACAAGCTCCTAAAGCTTGGTATAATAGATTAAAAGCTTTCCTTATTAAACATGAATATAAAATGGGAATGGTAGATAACACTCTTTTTACTAAAAAGAAAAGATCAAACCTCATCATCGTTCAAATATATGTTGATGACATCATATTTTGTAGGATCCCGTTAACACTTCAGAACATATATTTCATACATGAATTTGATCTAGAAAAGAGAAAGAGAGTGAGTTGTTTTGTAGAGAGAGAAAGAAGAGAGAGAGATGGAGATAATAGAAAAGTGGAATTCTTTAAAATGAAACAACTAACTCTTTTCTAAATAGAAAAGAGTTTATATATCCCGTCGCATTAAATGATGCGCGGGATATTTAACTAGGACCCGGGCTCGGGTTTTGCTTGGAATTAAACCCGAAATATTAGATTAACTATCAAGCCCGATTCTCGATGCTTTCCTATTACAACGTTAACTAATTGATTGACCGAGACTTAAATACATAATGAACGAACTTCATGTTCGACTCAATATTTTGAGGCTAACAATCTCCCCCGAAGTGAGTTCATTGATGACACTCCTTCATGAGAACCCCCCCCCCCCCAAATGAGATTTGCTACGGCGTTAAGCTCATGTGGTCTTGGATCTTTCTCTCGTTCTTTGTTGTCAGGCTGTTACCTCATGCTTTGCGAACTTGACTTTGAGCCTTGTCCATAGTCTTTATCGTCTTTGCCATCTTGCATCTTGTTCATTTACCAACAACTCATATTATGCCCTAATCTTGAGAAACTTCAATCAGAGTTACGGAAGTCTTTGTCTTTAAATCATTTACTTTCATGATAGTTTATCTTTGTATAATGAGCATGACTATGGGGTAAAATAAATCGACTTTGTTTGATAGGGAATTACCATCACCACCTGTTTTTATAACCTGCAGGTTTTACGTTAGTTATAATCGAGAAAAATTATTTGAAATCCATTTGACGTATTACTTGTATAACGTTTTTTGTAACACATCGGGAGTTTGTTAATCTTTTATCAAAATTCATCACCATCAATTCATTTACTGAACCCAGAATCGATAGCCCAGTTTTCACAAGTTTGGAGAATTCATATAAATTCTCGCAAGTCACCTACCAAGAGCTTGTTTGATGCTGGCTCAAGCAGGATTTCCATCTTCATTGTGAATACATAAGTATCACTCGGATGTTCTAGCAAATATCATAATGATATTGCGTAGGACTCTTATTAACAGCTTGTAAACTTGATAATGTTCAACAAGTGTTTGAAATGGAATGCGTCCTAACGAGATTTAGATTGATCTCTTGGCTCTAAACTCGATTAGTGCATTTTGGTCTTAGTACTCGGAGGCTTGAGCAGATTGCCACCTATTCAATATCAACAATCTCGGAGTGAGATGTCAATAGATAACGTGTGTATCTCCGTGACAAATGAGACAAGTTTCTATTAAGAGAAACTCGAATGGTTGGGAAGGGTTGTGCTTTGCATCATTGGGTCTATGATGTCGTTTTCAATACCAGCAATCATCTTATGATTCTGATAGCATATGTATTGACCCGGTTTCTGCCTTAAG
>BQNB010209435.1:0-10338 GCA_026074375.1 Tanacetum coccineum
GCTTATATATATATATATATATATATATATATATATATATATATATATATATATATTAAACACTACATCATAAATCTCAATGTAATTTCACCGTTTTCACCATCATAATTCATCCGAATAATTTTTCTTTATAATACTTCTTCTTCGAAAATGAAACATAATCGCGAGAGTAGCGAAATTTTTGAGCTACATATTTTTCCCATTGTATTGTGTAATTTCCCGACCATTACAGAGACAGAAAAATTTCACTTTGACGCACGAAATATAAAACTTTACACGAAAGCAACTAGCAACTTTGATTAAAATAGGCTTAATCTAGAGGGCTAAGGTGTAAAGGTGTAACGAAACATATAATTTTGGTGTAGAAAAAGACAGGAATGGCTCAACAGGTTGTTCTAGGGGATCTTACTCTTATAGTGAGAATAAACAAAGAGTTACATGGGGTTAACTAACCAGTGTAGTTAGTTAATATAACAACATGTAGGTTTTTTTGGTTTAATCCTAGAAATTTATCAGTTGAACTTGTTACTCCATCTAAATCTATAGTACTCATCATTGTGGTCTTGAGTGATATACCAGGCCAAATTCTAAAGTCCACTACATCACCGGCACACTCATAATTTTGTAGAATATTTAGTAAGCATTTGGAAACGGAATAGGCTAAATTCTCACAATATGCATCAAGGGTTATAGTGCGCTAGGTAATGTAACTAGTGATTTTTACAAAAGTCATGCTAATTTTTTTTAAAATTTGGCCTATTTTTAAGCACATAGCATGTTATTTTCTAAAAAGAAGGACAAGTACGTTCTAATTCTCCACCCCCCCACACAAATTATACAACGTCCTCATTGTATAAATAAAACAATTAAATAATATAAGAAATAGAATTAGAAAGAAAAACTCTCTGATGTTTTGCTCGGGATGATTCTCCAAGTTGAGTTCTTGAGCAAAAAGTGTGTTGACTAGTGCTTCAGAATGCCCAGATAAGTTTAACACATGTCTTTTTTAAAATATACCATATCAACGATTTTGTTTCAGCCAGGTCCTGCATAAAAGATTAGAAGACGAAAGTGCAACTTCTATCTCGGTACAATGTTACAAGAAAACAATTAAACACACATGTTGTACAGGGATCAATACGCCGTATCCCAAACCCTAAGATATGTCGTATTGTTCCTATAAAAACAATTAAATATTTTAAAAAATACTGGAAATTAAATACTGATGTAAGGACTGTTAATGTCCAGACACGTCCATACGTCGTATCCAGAGGGGTTCGATACGCCGTATGGAGTGTCTGGGAAGACAGACTCATGCAACAAATAATTAAAGTGCGACAAACAATTTAAAAACGACCGGGTTGTGTTCCCGGAAGCACTTTTGTTTCAGTTAAGTCTTTAAGTTAGACTTGCCACAATTTAATCCCATCCTTATTGTGAAGATCTTTTAACCCATTTAGGATATGTTTTACAGATAATATAAATATGCAGCGGAATAATAAAGAACAGTATATTATCAAACAAGGTTTTATTATCATACTTTTCCATCAAGCCCTAATTCTAGACGATCAACTCTAGAACGGTTACAATCTAACAGGGATCAAAGATCCTTGGGGCTACCCCATATGCTAGCATCTACATCTTCCTGTGGGACGTGTAAACCCACACACACACGTTTTACACCTTTGGTGAACACACATACTTTTTTGGCACACCTAAAACTATATCTATGGATCTCTTTATATAGTAGAGTCCATCTAGATTTACAAGAAAAAACATAATTGTATAAGAAAACTAAATCTTTTAATTCTTTAATAAACTTCATCTTTATCTTCAAGAATCATATCTTTTGGAATCTTTTATCTTTTGTAGAATATCCTCCACTAGCTTGTAGAATTCCATAATGCTAGATTTAGTCTTTATGTTTCATTCTTTTATTTATTTTGTCTCATCAAATCAATAATTCCCAACAATCTTCCCCTATTTGATGATGACAAAACAAACAAAGTCATGTACGAACTTCATCATAAAGCCAAAGCTTCCCCTGAAGTTGAGATGTAATCATCTCCCTGAATGAAAGAAAACTTCCCCTTAAGTAGATTTCCCTTTGTACCATGCCACACCAAAGATTTATAAGTTGCAACATGTTAAAATTTCTTCCCCTTTTTCTCATAATCCAATAGGGGACTTATGAATATAAGCAACTTTGATCTTGACCACTACAAACCAATATCACACTTCTAATCCAAGCCTTCTATCTCCTCAAATTACCCACCATTAAGCACAATAATAAAAATGTACTTGAGTAGTAGAAACTCACACTAGCAGTAGTAATAATGACTAGCAGTAGTAAAAACCTTCACCTCAATGTCACATGTAAATGGTTAAACATTTTAACAATAAGCTTCCCCTGAAACCCATATGTTAACCATTTCTTGAATCTTTAAGTTCTGTAGGCTCTATGTAATGATTACTGATGAAGAGAACTAAGTATTACCAATTTGATGTTGAAGTAGAACAACCCAAACTTGTGTCTTATATCTTGTACTATCCACGTGACTTCGAACGTATACCCAAAACCAATGTATAAGGAGACCGCAATCTCTTGACAATTATCCTCATCTTCTATGAGACACCAGACCAAAGTGATAGCAAATGTGAGCATTGAGCACCATAAGAAAAATCACACACCTTTGCTAGATTTGTCAAGTCTTCGTCACATCGTTTCTAAGCACGAACAAGTTACCTCCAAATGTTGTAAGCCATTTGAGATATGATAAGAACACAAACATGTGAAACTCCACTTCAACTCTTAAAACCAAAAACAATCTGTTGCTTCCCCTTAAATTGGAAGCATCCTGTGTGTTATCCTTCTAATATCGAGCACAATTAGTAGGTTGAAACTGCTTTCAATTATCAGTATTAACTTTAGACCATAATGCTAGTAGTACAAACTTTTAAAGGAAGCAGTACTAAGTAATTACCACTGTTAAGGTACTCCTTCCTGTTAGCAATGCTTTATCTGTTACAAAACTGTTGCTAAATAGTCACAAAACTGCATTCTCCTTCCTCCCATTGCATTAAGTGACCCTTTTTATGTTGCTAAAGTGTTACTAATGTGTCACTAATCAGATTGCTCCATCCTCCCATGACTTTTTATGACTCTTTATGTGTTACTGATCTTTTTGCAGTTCTGTCACTAAAAGTACTAAAATATCATGGACAGTAGTATGTAATCATCAACCTTGTGTCGTCCATGGCAATACAAATTATCCCAAACTGCTTACAAATACAATAGCAGTATTAAGTGTAAAGTATGGTAGCAGCATTAACCATCATCCTTGGCAGCATTAACATATCAAGCAGCACTAACAAATTATCTGGCAGTATTAACTTATTACCTTATATAAGCATCAATGAATATGATCAAAACCAAAGAACGAAACATGTTGCTTCATTGTTGCTGCTTTAAACAACTACCAAAACATCATCACAAAAATCATGCTACCTTTAAACTTTAATCATACATCAATACATGCTGCTATAACACGAACCATACAGTGATCATAAACATAAATGCTCCTTTTCACTGCAGTCCCCCCCCCCCCCCCCCCCCCCCCCCCCCCCCCCCCCCCCCCCCCCCCCCCCCCCCCCCCCCCCCCCCCCCCCCCGGCACTGCATGTTGCTTTCTTTGCAATAAATGACATCATAACAGACCCTTGAGTCTGATCGTGACTTATAGCAGCAGTGACCTTCTTCTTTTAGATCCGTTAAAAGGTTGAATTATTTTAGGGTTATAGGACCCCTAATCTGATCCAGCGAAGACTTTAACAGATCCTTTGTGTCCCTATCTTGTGAAGACAAACACATAAGCATCATGTACCTGTGATCATAATTGTAGCAGCAACATCCAAAACTCTTCTTTCTGTTTTTTAATGAATTAGGGTTTGCAAAAACGTAACCAGATTTAGGGTTTTGTGAATAAACTCTAATATTCACCAAACTCGACTTCAAACAAAATAATCATGTCGTCTTTTTTAATAGTATAAAGTCGATGCTTTAAAAGTGTCGCAAAACCCTAACTTCACAAAATCACAATACCACCTATCAGAATTGTTACTTCTTTTTCATCAAGAACACGACTTCAAAACAAACCTTGTGATCCTAGATCAAGAGCCCCGTGGCTCTGATACCAATTGTGGAACCTAATAACCTAATAGGTTCTTTGATCGCTTATAGCTCAAGAATGATTAGTTCTCATCTAGGATTGTGAATAACAATGATTAATAAATTTGCACAGCGGAATTACTAAACCACAGTTCTAAAATTATCCTTGAGGCTAAAACTACCAAACCCTAGGCGTCTATAATAAGACTTGACGCCTAGAACACACACACTTTTCCTCACACACACTTTTCTGGCACACCTAAAACTATATCTAGGGATCTCTTTATATAGTAGAGTCCATCTAGATTTACAAGGGAAAACATAATTGTATAAGGAAGCTAAATCTTTTAATTCTTTAATAAACTTCATCTTTATCTTTAAGAATCATATCTTTTGAAATCTTTTATCTTTTGTAGAATATCCTTCACCATTTGTAGAATTCCATAATGCTAGATTTAGTCCTTATGTTTCATTCTTTTATTTATTTTGTCTCATCAAATCAATAATTCTCAACACTTATAAAAAACTTAGGGTCGAACGGGATGCCAAATGGCACATACAAATTCTTGATTAGGAAAATGAATGACATCCCTTTGTTAAGATGATTCCAAGTCATGGTATTAAAATTTATTTCCTTGATAAAAGTTTCAGTTTTGAAAATTTTATTAGATGTATCATGACTTGTTTCCAAAAGCTTATTTGCTTTGTGCATAGGCACCATTATCGGTATTTATTTAGATTACCACCCCCCCACCGAAAGTAATTTTATATCGTTTTATCTCATCATTGTCACTTATCGATTTTGATTCATCGGGATATTTTTATGATAAATAGATCATTAAAGTATAAAATGTTTTGTTCCTCTTCATCACATTCGTACAACGATGTTTCATCTCTTAAATTAAATTCATCGATATGTTGAAGACTCACAGCAGGTTCAGTTAAAAAATCTAATTTAGACGTAAGAGCATCATTATAAACAATGGCTGGAAATTCATTCTCAAAATCTTTAAAGAAGTATAAATCATTAAAATAACTGATTGTAGGCTTGGATGATGGAAACGAAGGCATTTTGACTTTATCATTATCATTTTTCGAATCTGTTTTCAAATCGTCGACCGAAATTATTTTATAGGAAAATGAGTTTTTGAATAAATCACCGTGTAATCTTCATCGTCGAATTCGTCAAACGATATTCTAAAGTCAATTTGATTGTCGTTAACAGGACTTGCCATGGGTTCACACGAGAGTGCTACTTCATATGTTAACAAGTCGTTAAAGACTATAGCTGGGAATTCAGTTTTGACAGATCTGAGGTCGTGAACGTCTTTATCATATCAGATCTTACCATATGTAGCAGTTTCCCAGTTATACACCTTACCACGCCTACGAGCTTTTTCTTCCTCAAGCCTGATATACTCCTCCATAGTCATGTTGGGGTCGTCCATTTTAATTTGTAATAAAATAGCTGGGAAAGAAAATAGTCAAATAGCCTAATACGTCATATTCAGTAAACTGAATAAGCCATTGATGATAGAGTCAAATAAGCTATATTGGTTTAGAAAAAATTTATACGCCGTATCCAATATATTGAATACGCCGTATTCAGTATTCGACTCAGAATATTACAGAAGACTATAATAATGCAGAAAACACACAAACACACAATATGCAAAAATATACAATGCAGAAAATTAAACACACAAATATGCAAATTAATCTAAGCTAAACTAAACTAAAACACTAATAAAAACAAGAATTAAACAACTTCACTCCCCGACAACGACGCCAAAAACTTAATGTGTTGTCGTGTAGGGTCAATTTATTGATTACCAAGTTTTAAATTTATATTTAGCCGACTTATCCTAAAACAACACTTTAACGAGCAGTGTACCCGATCGAGTGGAGTTTTGTGGTAAGTAGGGTATCGAATACTAAGAGCGAATACTAACCTTATATTCTAACAGTATTTTAATTAATCTAATTAGTTTATGTTAATTCTAATTACTGGTTAAACCTATGCTATATACGTTTTCTAATGATAGGGGATTTTCAGCCTGAGAGACTGGCACAGGTTTAGTGGTGACAAAAATCAATTCAATACACAATAAACATGCAAGAAGATAATCGGAAGATAAAAGAGCGGTACAAGCCAAATAATAGAAAATTGTATTAGCCATATTAAATCCGGTTAAATGCTGGTTTGTTTGTTTAGTGTAATGATTACTTATCTCAAAGCGGCATATCATTCTTAAGACTTAGGCGGGACATCATCCTAAGACCTAGACACGATTAATCTTGTCACAATTAACACATCTGCATAAAGCATCTTTAGTTTAATTATAATTTATCTTAGGGAATCAAAGCAGTGGTGATCCTGTTAAACCCCTAGCCCATCGGTACTTTACCCATTTGTTGCTTGACAGTGTTTTATATACTGGTAGTTCACTGTTTGAGTCTTTACCAATTAATTAAGAACATACTTGTTGAAACATTACGGGTCACCTACCGGTCCAACTAAGCTCATAATTCAAAGGCAAAGATAGAACATTATTTGTGATCCTATTGGTCCAGTAATATAAAACACGATATGGAGAGTTATCCTAGTATCTAGATTACTTATTAGGTATCACTAGACCTAGTTGAATGATAGATCACATATTCAAACACATAGACAAGTATTAGGTGATAAACATAATTAAACAATCAATGATTAATTAAGAAATCGATTTTAAAACAAACCAAACATTAAACTTTCATTAAGATGGCTAATACCCAAGGGTATTAGCCCACAACCATTGTAATTATACAAGCATAATCAAACAATGAAAATCAAACGATTAAGAGAGTAAAAACTACACGATGTCTTCTATAGATTCGTGATCAATGCTTGACCTTTTTGGCTCTTCTTCTCTTTAAAAAATCGTCTTTTATGAGTATGGTATATGGAATATGATTTTGCACACTCAAAACTCGTTTTTAAGTCTTCTATTTATAGTGTATGAAAAAGACTGGATACGCCGTAGTGAGCGAGGTTAATACGGCGTATAGGGGTGTTTTTCTTGGAGTGCGCACTAAGTTTATAATCAATAAGATATAACTTCCCAAAATATATTTATTCACCAAATCACTGAATGGTTATCCAGTTTGATACGGCGTATAAAAGAACTTGGATACGCCGTATTGGGAAGTGAGAATACGCGTTTCTTGTGAAGTCCATGCGCTGATACGCCGTATCTTCTTTTGTGGATACGGCGTATTGGTCAGAAATAAGCAATCTTTAAATATCATCGTTTAAGCTCCAAAAAGTGCACCTTTTAGCATGTCTTCACAAATCACTCTGTAATTACTGCAATTTACAATTTTAAGCAATTAAGTAATGATTCTTGCAATAATTATATAAAAGTAGATAACTTATTCAGGATAAATGATGGTATAAATGTAACGTTATTTGATGTCATCAATCATCTCTCTCTCTCTCTCTTATTTTATTATTAGTTTTGTGTTGATAGATCAATTGTTTTGATCTATCTGAGTATTGTATCATTATCAGTTGTATTGATTGATCATTCTTTGTGATCAATCTTGATTTCTTTTCTTGTATTGTATTGGATCTGAGATTATAAGTGAATTAAGGGGTGGTTGGTTGGATTCACTCAATATTTGTTATAATTTCTACATGGTATCAGAGTCAAGTTCTGATCTGGTGATTTTACGAATTTAGGGTTTGTTTAAATTTGGGGGTTTTCTTAGATCTTGGTTCCTGGATATCTTCTGGTGGTAAATCTTGGTCTATTAGGTATTGATTTGGTGGATCTGTGGTTAATTGGTGAAAATTGATCTTAGGATTTTAAAACCCTAATTTTGATTTTGGGGCTTTTACTTTCTGGGTTCATCTATACACTTGACTAAGTGAATCAAGTGTGTAGGTGATAGATCTTGTATTTCCGCTGCTTTATTGCTCTGTAAGTCTATTCTTTAATATTTATAAAATCTTGATTGAAGAGAGTGCAAACGAGTTCAGTTAACTCCTTGATCCTCCAACTCTGATTGGTGTGAATACCTACTCTGGCCAACTCTAGTTCTCTCAATTGAGTAGTTGTTGTTAAATAAAATTCACAAAACAAATAGATTAAGCTTACAAATAAGGTAATTGCTAGTAACATTATCTTGACGTTCATGATAAATACTCGAAACATATATAAACGCCTCGATCATAGAAATGACAAAGGACAACCTAAATTGGCGTTCCCATA
This sequence comes from Tanacetum coccineum, assembly GCA_026074375.1. Lineage (NCBI taxonomy): Eukaryota > Viridiplantae > Streptophyta > Magnoliopsida > Asterales > Asteraceae > Tanacetum > Tanacetum coccineum. Next base: position 8,424 of record BQNB010209435.1, read on the forward strand.
CAGTCAACTTCCCGATCAACCCAATACTTACATACTTTTACAAAATTGGTGATAAAGTCCACTTTATACAAAACGATACATTGTTGATTTTTAATCCACAAATCAACGAATATATCGATCCTTTTTAAGTATTTCATCGATTAAGTTACGAACCGACAATCAATCATCCTTCTTTTTTGATGTATTTTCATTTTCCATTTTTTTCTACATAAATATCTGTTGCATATTTCACGTCTTCACAATCATAATTCATCCGAATAATTTTTTCTTTAACACTTCACTTCGGACATAATACATAATAGTGAAACTAGCAAAATCCACGAGCTACATATTTTCCCATTGCACTGTGCAATTTCTCGACTTAACCGGAGATAGAAAATTTCACTTTGACACAGGAAATACAAAACTTTACACAAAAGAAACTAGCAACTTTGATTAAGTAGGCTTAATCTACAAGGTAGAGCTAAAGATAAAAGGTGAATGAAATAGACATTAGGTGTGAAAAAGACAAAGAATGGCTCAAACAGTTATCTAGGAGATGCAAACTCTTATAGTGAGAGTAAGCCTAAGGGTTTACACGGGGTTTAACTACCATTGTAGTTAGTTAAATTTATAACATTAAGGATTTTAGGAGTTTGGGACAAATTACAAACGACTAAGTTCCGTTTCTGCTGTTAACATATTCGTTTCTGCTGATAGCACTAATCTTCCTGCCTGAACAGTTTAAATAGCTATTTCCTGCTGATTATGTTCCTGCTGATTATGTTCCTGCTGGTCATGTTCTCATTTCTGCTGACAGATATAGAATCTGCTGATCTTATTTATAGACGTGATTATTGTATGCAGGAATTATAGTTATATTCTAGAGTTATCTCATGAAGATAGGAATGAGATATATTAGGAAGAGATTGATGTATATCTCTTACGCATTTTTAGGAATCTTGTTTAGCAATTTAGGGTTTCTTCTCTATAAAAGAAACCTTTAGCATTAGGGTTTTGTACCGATTACGCATTACACAAACAGTTTATTATCAATAGAGAGATCCATAGAGGATCATTGTTTATATTTGTTCTTCTTTATACTGCATTGTTTAGTTTCCGCCTAAACAATTGTTAGAGTCTCTCACGTATATACTTGTGATTACATAAGTACTATACAACCACAAAGGCTAGAAGATCTATCTAGTTCTAGATCCTAACAAGTGGTATCAGAGCCTGGAGAGAGCCTCTGATAAAGAAGAATCACTTGTTACCACAACAAAACTTTGTTTCTCTAACCGTTAACTATGTCAGAACCCATGCCTACTATACCTACTCAGTCACCATTCACTTATCCTAACCCTAATCCATCTGCTTCACCTTCATTCACTCAAGATGATACCTCGGAATCTTTCATACCTGAACCCACACAACTAATGCCTACATTCACTCAAACTGCTTTCTCACAGCCTGCTTTCTCACAACCAAATCAATCTATCTTCTCACAACCTACAATTTACTACCACAAACAGACTCAACCTACTCAGACCAACCAGACTGGTCAGCAGTACCCTAACAATGTCTAGTCACAGCAGTTTCAACAGTTCCAAACAGCCACTATCTCTGCCAACAATGCAAAATTTCCTTATCTAGAGAAGGAAAAATATGAGATATGGGCTATGAAGATGGAGTACTGGATACAAAATGCTGATCATAATCTTTGGAGGATTGTTCAGCAAGGGAGCAGTCCAAAGAGGTTGGGAAAAGATGCGAAAGGAAATACAATTGTTCATCCTGCTGTCTCTCTTGATGAGCATGTTGCTGTACAAAGGGAGAATAAGGTGAGAACCTTGTTGCTTTAGGCTCTACCTGAAGATCATATGCCCGATTTTCATCATTATGATGATGCAAGGGATATTTGGATGGCAGTTAAGGC
>BQNB010209440.1:0-10338 GCA_026074375.1 Tanacetum coccineum
AGCAAGACGCTAGAAACTTAAAGTACAATAGAGTCAACAAAAAGAATTACATAACATCAAAAAATGGTAATCAAAAGGGATGAAAAAACTTTTGACACGAAGGCCGACGGATCTTCTCTTGATAATGATAGTATGCAAATAGAATACGATAGCTTATGTGAAATTAGCTTAAAAATCATTAACAAGAATAAAATTTTGAAAACTAAAAGAGATCTTTTAGAAAAAGAAATTTTAGAATTGAACGAGAAAATTAAGAAACTTAAGAGAAGTAAAGAAATTGAGATTGCGTGTAAGTCATGTGATGAACTTAAATTGGAAAACGCCAAACTTAAAGAAACTCAAGTTAAATTTGATAAAAGTGCTAATTCACTAAGAGAAATGTTAAACAATCAAAAGTCACCTAGTTGCAAAATAGGTCTAGGATTTGATAGCGATAAAGCGTCAACAAGCGGAACTAAAACCATGAGTTTCGTTGGATCGTCCGCTGAAAAGGGGATGGACGGATGCACCTTACCTGGATCCGTGAGTCGCATCTATGGCAAAAAAAGGGACAAACACGTTTTTAGTCCACCTATGTCTTCTTGATCGGATTTTGTTATTAATAGGAAGAAACTAATACATAATAGCATTGATGAGTCAAAGAAACCGTCTTTAAAACCATCACCTAAAAGCGGTATAGTTTATGTCAAAACCGAGTCTAGATCGAAAAAACCTCCACCTAGAAGGGACATCCCTTTTCAACCAAAATGCAACACACCTCAATCTAGAAGAAACTCTAGACAACCAATTCATCAAAACTTTTACCCTATGAATTGGAACAATCAACAAAATCAAGGCTTCGTACATATAGGAAATTGTATCACATTTCAATATCCTAATCAATTGCAACAAATGCAAGGGATGTACAATACTAACATTTTCGGACCCATGAGATATTGAGGACCAAACATTTGAATTTGTTTTTGTTGAAATAGGTATGCTTGAGAACATTCTTAAAACCGGATGAGTGGATCAAAGATAGTGGTTGCTCCAAACATATGACCGATAACAAGAATTTATTCTCTGCCTACAAAGCATACGATCTCTAATGACTCTCTTACTATATCTAATGTAGAACACGTAGATAACTTACCTTTTAACTTACTTAGTGTCGGTCAAATTTGTGACAATAAGTGTCAAGTCTTATTTACGGATGAATGTAGTGAAATAATTAAAGATGGTAAAATCATAAGAAATGGGATTAAAAAAATGGTTTATACGTAATGAAATTAGGAAATAAGTATCAAGACAAATTATGTTTCGCCACGGTAGTAGATAACTCTACCTTATGGCATAGAAGACTTGGTCACTCAAATATGCGTTTAATTCAATCGTTATCATCTAAAGAATTAGTTAGAAACTTACCTAAGCTAAAATATGATAAACATTTTTGTGATGCTTGTAAAATTAGGAAGCAAGCTCATGCAAGTCATAAAGCTAAAAATATAGTTTCCACTAAAAGATGTTTAGAATTATTACATATGGACTTATTTGGTCCATCGGCAATTAAAAGCTATGGAGGTAATCTATACACATTAGTTGTAGTAGATGATTATTCTAGGTATACATGGACTAGATTTCTAAAGACTAAAAATGAAGCTTTTGAGAAATTTGAAATATTAAGTAGAAAAATTCAAAACCAACTAGGTAGTTCTATAATATCTATTAGAATGGATCATGGTCGGGAATTTGATAATGAAGTACAATTCGGAGCTTATTGTGATGCACAATGCATTACTCATAACTTCTCGGGTCTATGTACTCCACAATCAAATGAGGTAGTAGAAAGAAAGAATAGGACCTTACAAGAGATGTCTAGGACCATGCTTATTGAGCAATCCATTTTACAAAAGTTTTGGTGTAATGTTGTTGATACGTCAACTTATATACTAAATAGAATATTAATTCGACAAATACTAGGAAAAACCCCTTATAAAATATTTAGAGGTAGGAAACCTTCTTTAGAATATTTAAAAGTATTTGAAAGCAAGTGCTTCATCTTGAATACTAAAGACTATCTAACCAAGTTTGACTCAAAGTCATACGAAGGTGTTTTTCTAGGGAAATTATCAAAATAGTAAAGCTTATGTAGTACTAAATAAACATACAATGAAAGTCGAAAAATCACTCAATGTGACATTCGATGAAAGTCCTCCTCCTACCAAATTATCACCATTGGTTGATGATAATGTTGGTGAAGAAGAAGCCATTAGAAAGAATACCAAAATAGTAAATATTAATAATGAAGAAGATGAGTCGATAGAAGTTGACGAAATCATTAACATTAAGGAGTCCAAAAATCATCCACTAGATCAAATCATAAGAAATCTTAATCAAAGAACCTTAAGATCTCAAGCCAAAAATCATAGTAATTTCTTTTTTTTTATATCTACAATAGAACCCAAAAATATCAATGAAGCATTAAAAGATAAAAATTGGGTTGTAGCTATGCAAAAAGAACTAAATCAATTTGTAGCTAATGATGTTTGGGAATTAGTTTTTTTACCTATAAGTCAATCCATCATAGGAACAAAATGGGTCTTTAGAAATAAATTAGATGAAAACGGTATAGTATCTAGAAATAAGCCTAGATTAGTAGCACAAGGATATAATCAACAAAAATGTATAGATTATGATGAAACATATGCTCCGGTAGCTAGATTAAAGTCGATTAGAATACTTCTTGCTATTGCTTGTGCAAATGATTTTAAATTATATCAAATGGATGTAAAAAGTGCTTTTCTAAATGGTTTTATAAATGAAGAGGTTTATGTTGCTCAACCTCTAAGGTTCATTGATTTTCAAAAACCAAACTATGTTTATAAAATTAAGAAGGCTTTATATGGTCTTAAACAAGCTCCTAAAGCTTTGTATGATAGACTAAAAGCATTTTTGATAAAAATATGAGTATTCAATGGGAATGGTCGATAATACACTTTTTAATAAGAAATCAAAATCACATCTTATCATTGTTCAAATATATGTCGACGACATCTGATAACGCCTAAATTATACATGTTTTCGATGGCGTTATTTGCATGTATTTAATCATTTCCCATGAACTTTAGGTACTTAATCAAGTATATTTGCTATTATATGTTCTAGGTATGTGTCGTGGAAGAAAACGAAAGAATACACGAAGATAAGAAGCTTAAACGAAGAAATAAACTCAAGATAAAGATCTCCCGACACCTGTCCACTATTTTGGCTATAACTGGAGCATACGAACTCGGATTGAGTTGATTCAAGCGGCCACGGAAAGAGAATTCAATTATCTACAACCATAAAAAAGGCCAGCTACTGAATTATTACCAAGATTGCTAGATTTACTATTGAGTACAACATACTTTATGAAGATTCATTTAATTTACGAATCTAGTCCAAAATCCATCCACCTACATCTCCAACTTGGTCCCCAAGTTATCTCTAGCCTATAAATACCTTACTACGATTCCTTGGACGAAATCATTTCATCATATATCATCACATACAAATCTCAAGAAGAAAATTCCAAAGTACGACGCACTTTTCTCTTGTGCGCCGCACTTCTGATCAAGTTCCCAAAACCGCCGCACTTCTGATCAAGTTCCCAAAACCGCCACACAATATTGTAAGTGCGCCGCACTTTCATTTAAACTTCCCAAAGAAATGGTTAAGTCCCAATAAATGTTGAGTGCATTAACTCCCTAAGTGCGCATCACTTTTTCTCAAGTGCGCCACACTTCTACCCGAAATCAGCCTATAAATATAGAAGGATTTCTCTCATTTTACACATACTCTCACCCTCAACTCCCAACTTTGTTTCTAACACTTAAAGTAGGTGTTTTTGGTGTTCTTGGCTTGACAAACCAAGAATCCAAACACCCCTTCAAACCACCATCACCACCATCGACTACCACCACTCTTCACCATCAATATCACTAGGTTTTAATCCATCAAGGAAGTAATAGTGAAGTGTATTTCGAAACTATAAATTATTGTGATAGAATTGTTCATAGTTTTCGGGTTTTGCTTTGAATTTAATAAAGTGTTCTTGGGAAATTCCTATGAAATCACCATCATTTGCTCTTGGAGTTTGGTATAATCTTGTTTATCCTTTGAATATGATTATTATTGAATTGTTTGAGTTAATAATGTTTGTTGTTACTTCTTTGATCATGGAGTAGTAATCTTGTGTTTGTTTGGGCATTATGTGATCTTGGATATGGAGCGTTTGGATATGTGTTTATTAAATTGGTAAAACATATTTTATATAAGAAAATAGGCCGAAAGGGTTCTTTTATATATGTGTTTAATCATTCCACTTAATATATTGGTTATAATAACTTAAAATGAAGAAAGGATTTGTTGTTATTAATCGATATAATCACTAGTTATATTTAAAGGCCGAAAGGATTTATAACTTGTGATAACTCTATTTTCTAAACTTATAAACACTATTCCAAATACTTCATTATCAAAGTGATCATTGCCTAAACAAACAAACCTTAATCATTTGATTGAATCATCCTTTTATTGCTTTCTTTGCATTATTTGATATTTGCTCGTCTTGGTTAATTTGATCCGTGACAATCTTATTAACCTTAACACTTTAATTACAAACTGTGAAAACCTCAATTCCCGTGGAATGACCTAGACTTACCTAAAATCTATACTATACACGAACGGGTATAATTCCCGAGTGTTGTGTTTTTAGTAAAATCGATATTTCTAGTATTATAAATTTAAAGCTTGGAAAACACACATCAACATCATATTTGGTTTTACGAGTCAAAAATTGTGTGATGATTTTGCGAAAATCATGCACGACGAGTTTGAGATGAGTATGATGGGCGAGTTGAACTTCTTCTTAGGTCTTCAAATCAAGCAAATGGAAGACGGAATATTTTTCAATCAATCCAAGTACATCAAGGAGATGTTGAAGAAGTTCGGGTTGGAAGATTCCAAACCAACCAAGACGCCGATGTCAATGGAGATCAAGCTCACTAAGGATGATGAAACCGACTCCGTGGATAGCTCTAAATATCAAGGTATGATTGGTAGTTTACTTTATTTAACTGCAAGTAGGCCCGATATTATGTTTAATGTTTGCTTATGTGTGTGTTTCCAAGAGAATCCTAAGACTACCCATTTAGAAGCCGTTAAGCGTATATTTAGGTATATTAGAGGAACTAGTCACTTAGGATTATGGTATCCGAAAGGAACCAGAATAGAAACTGTAGTTTATGCCGACTCCGACCACGCGGGCGATTACGTTGATCGCAAAAGCACTAGTGGCATTTGTATGTTCATGGGATGTTGTTTAACATCTTGGTTCGCTAAGAAACAAACGGACCTTGCTATCTCCACGACCGAAGTCGAATACGTCTCTGTCGAAAAGGCATGTCAACAAGCACTATGGATGAAACAAGCTCTCATTGACTACGGCATACGCCTCGACGACGTTCCGATTATGTGCGACAATAAAGGCGCTATCAACTTAAGTAAAAACCCCGTACAACAATCTAGAACTAAACATATATAAATCCGTCACCACTTTCGACGCGATAACGTCCAAAAGGGCAATATCTCTATCGAGAAAGTTGCATCCGAAGATAATATAGTCGATATATTTACTAAGCCTTTGAAACTTGAAGTATTTAATTATTTAAGATTAGGATTAGAATGATGGAACTTATCATGGATAGTGATCCTTCATCATCCTAAAAACAATCGTATGCGAAAACTCTAATGAAGTAATTATTCATTATTCAAAAGATGTTAATTCTCATTACAAATTCCAATTACAAAACTTCTGATCATGAACATAATCGAGATTAGAATTTTACTAGATAATGAAAATATCAATAAAATGACCATATATATCTTTAAAATTTACATGTATGGTCAATACATGAAAATTACGAAATCGATTAAAAAGGACGAAAAGAACAATCATCGAATGGCGACTCACACTTGTGTTCACAATGTTTTGTTAAGTCTAAATGTTTATAAATGATTGTGTTATTAGTAATGGTCAAACTTATGCTAAAAGATAACACACTCCTAGTAGGATCGACTACGTTAAAATTTCATCAGGAAATTCACGACAAGTTGCACAGTTCACTCAAAACTTGGACGTCGACTCCGAAAATTATATCACATACCCCTAATAGTATGTATAAAACATTCCAATTGCCAAAAACACAACACCGTATCTCAATTTGCTCAAAAATCAACTCTGTCTGTATTTTTGGAGACCTGCGGACCACGGATCCACCATAAGGAGATCCGTGCGTTATTTAGGTGGATCTATGCGTCACAGATCACGGGTAAATAACTGATTTTAAACAAATTAGGACCACAACTATTATTATAAAAAATCACCCACGAACTCAAACTCTAAAACCCTCAAACAAACATAACACAAATCGGCAATTTGAGCAATTAATCTATAAGATCATCAACAAATTATCAATCTATAACAACTAGTGTAAGTGATTTCATCTTATTTTCTATTTGATTTCATATCTAGGGTTTTGATTTTGATCAAATCACATAATTTGAGGCTTTCAATTTTTCTTGTTATTTTCGTGCAATTAGAACTATGATATAACAATGTATAACTACTATAATACTCAAAAAGCATAATTGAAGCGATCCGTCAAAAATCAATTTTCAACAAAAACCCCAAGCTATGATTTTCACTTCTAGGAACTTTACAAGGGTTGTTTAACTACATTGTTAATACAACGCAAAAACTTTTTCTTCATGCATTAAGACTCTTGAATGTATATACAAAGTGCTTAATTCATAAGCATGTTTTGTTACATTCATCTAGAGCAATATCAAACATAGGTTGTGCATTAAGGTTTGATCTTTACTAGTATTAATACCATTTATCTCTTGTTTGAGACAAGCAAACCGCACACCCACATCAAGTCCATATAGACACACTTACATTGTATCTTTCACTTATCGAGTCATTAACATTTATAATATTTTCTCATAGAAATCACAATAAACTCCTTAGATATCCAATGTCATATGAAGACTTTGCAAATTGCTCTATACATGAGGGAAGAATCATGGATAACAACTGTTAGGAACAAGAAAAGTTTCGGTCACTTTCAATGTTAACTAGTCAAAGCCCGTAGTTAGTCAATGTTTAGATTATAAGCTAATATGGCTCAAAGGCCCATGGAAAGCCTTATAAGGCCCATGGCCGGCCAAATAGGGGTATAAATATACCTCTCCATGCCTTGGAGAGGTGGTTGGTTGGTTGTTTGGTTGGTTTTATGTTTCATATTTTGTTAGGAATATGAAATTCCTATGAAAGTATCGGTCGCTACCACAGATAACAGTCGTTAGCTCGTTAGGTAATTTTTGGAAACTTACATAGTTAGTTAGCAAAGGCCCATGGATAAACCCATGCAAGCCCAAGACCAGTTGTTTATTGTAAGTATATTAACACCTCTCCATGCCTTGGAGAGGTGGTTGGTTGCTCATTTTTCACACAGATCAATATATGTTTTCTTTCTCTCTCTAAGTGTTCATCCAAACCTTTCTCTCACTAAAACAACTTGCCTTCTCTTTCCATGTATGTTATATGATTATTCTTCAATTGGTATCAAGAGCCATGGAGTGGTGTTTTTAGTTTTTGTGTTTATTTTTTTTGGTTCGTGTGTTTTTGCAAAAAATTCGTCCTTTCTTTATTTTTTTTCTTTGTTTTCAAAGCAAGAGTGTACACTAAAAGATCATTTACCTTGGTAAATCTGATCTAGTATCTTTATGATATAGGTGTACAAGCTTTGAATCAAGAAAAACATCATTTTTTTGTTACATATTGTGTTCGAAAATTTTATAAAAAGCAAAATCTTGATTTTAAATTTTTCGGCTTAAAAACCTTAAAGTTTTCATTTTTCTTGTTCCTATAGGTTTAGTAACACTAGTTGTACAAGAATTTTTGCAAAACAACCATCAAAAAGGTGTCTTTTTGTGTTTTAAAAATTTTGAGTCTCGTGTCTGTTGGAGTCGAACAACTCAAGTCGAACAACTCAAGTCGAACAACTCAAGTCGAACAACTCAAGTCGAACAACTCAAGTCGAACAACTCAAGTCGAACAACCTGAGTCGAACAACCCAAGTCGAACAACCTGAGTCGAACAACTCAAGTCGAACAACCTGAGTCGAACAACCCAAGTCGAACAACCTGAGTCGAACAACTCAAGTCGAACAACCTGAGTCGAACAACCCAAGTCGAACAACCTGAGTCGAACAACCCAAGTCGAACAACCTGAGTCGAACAACTCAAGTCGAACAACCTGAGTCGAACAACCCAAGTCGAACAACCTGAGTCGAACAACTCAAGTCGAACAACCTGAGTCGAACAACCCAAGTCGAACAACCTGAGTCGAACAACTCAAGTCGAACAACCTGAGTCGAACAACTCAAGTCGAACAACCTGAGTCGAACAACCCAAGTCGAACAACCTGAGTCGAACAACCTAAGTCGAACAACCTGAGTCGAACAACCTGAGTCGAACAACCTTTTTCTTATTATCCTTACTTTCTACAAAACTGTTTTAGTGCTTATTTTGCTTATTTGCTAGTTGAAAAGTGTTTTGTTTTACTTTATTACTTAGTATGTTAGTTTATTTGTTAAAATGATAGTAATAAGTAGCACTGCTAGGCCCATTTTCAAGCTTATTTAATGTGACTTATTCTTAATTAAAATTGCTCATAAGTGTCTTATTTTGTTAATAGATAATCTGTTTTTAATTAGTTTGAAAAAAAATGATTCTTGAAAACTTTCAAGAGTATTTTCAACTAGCAGTACTAACCTGTAGTTAGTACTGCTAGTTCACTTTTGGAACAGCACTAACTTAAAGCTACCAGTACTAACTCCAAGTTTGTCGCTAGTTCATTTTCTTGATTTCAAAAAGTAGCAGATACTACTCAACCACTAGCAAGTAATAACTCCAAGTTAGTATTGTCAGTTGAAACTGTTAGTACTGGTGGTTCATTTTTGCTTATCTGCTTATTATTTCTGCTCTATTTAAATTTCCTTAGCTTTTTTGAGTAGATTAAACTTTTCATTTAATGTTTTTAGGAGTAAACTTATTTAGCTAATTTCATTTTTCAAAGGAAATTTTCATAATCGTATCAGTTTGTAGCTTTTAGTCTTATTTGTCATTTTGGTTTTTCTAGTTGCTTACTTCATACTAAGTGCTTATTATAGTAGGAAGAACTTTGTTTTAGATTGTTTTTTACTTACTTCTTGTTCTTTGTGTTTTGTTAGGCATAACTGTACTAACTCAAAGCTTGGACAGTACTAACTCCAAGTTAGTAATGGTAGTTTAATACTGTTAGTACTGTGTTAGTTATGTTGTGTTTTTCTTGTTTAATTTAGCTTAATTGCTTTTTGTATTTGCTTATTTAGAGTTAGTTTAGCTTATTTAATTTGTCTTAAGTTTATTTGAGCTTATTTGTGCCTTAGTGTAAAAGTTTTAAGTGTTTTTGCCTTTTCTAGCTTTGATTCTTGTTCTAGTTTCTTTTCCTTGGTTATCTTTGAGGTCATTTGCTTATTCAGTGTTAGTGCCAATTCATAATCTTATCCCTGTCATATTCAAACACCAATCATCAATCGTCTTGCGATTTTTCCATTTTAGCCTCGTTGGGACATAACGACTCGGGAACACTCTATACTGCTTCCGGTTTTCTTGATCTCGTGGATTCTGTTCCTTTGTTGTATTTATATTATATATAGATAAATTTTAAGGAGTAAGTTTGGCGAGTCAAATTTTTGGCGCCGCTGCCGGGGAGGCTGAAAACGAATAGTCTTACGTTTGAAAATTTGTGTTTACATCTGTGAATATTTTCTTTATAAAAATATAAAAAGTACAAAAATATTTTTCATTTTCTTTTATTAGTATAATTATCATATAAAAGCAAAAGAAAAACCAAAAATATAAAAACATTGTCCATAAAAAAAGAAATAAAATTCACAAATTGGTAAAAATACCAAAATATAATATTCTCAATTGAGGTATTATCATAATAACTTCCGGTGAACTTATTGGTTCCCAACTCGAACAAAAGATTTAAAAACTTACCTTTTGTGTCTCTTACGACATACGGCTCACCTTGAAAAGTTAAACAAGCTATAAAGTGGGTATAAGGAGGGTTGTTCCTTGGAACTACGACCCGAAAGGAGAAATAAGCTTCGCGCTATTGTGCGTTTATCATTTTTAAGAGCTACCGTGAAGTAAGTAGATTATTTGGGTTCAAGTTATCTAGTTTTAGGTTCCTGTCTGTTTAAA
>BQNB010209443.1:0-10338 GCA_026074375.1 Tanacetum coccineum
CAAACTCATAAGCCCAAAATAAGGAATGCCCCTCTTCCCCTTTATTAGTCAGCAAACACACAACCCGTCATAATTTAGTGTGTGGTACACAACATATTCATACACTACACAACAACATAACTTGCAGCAGTTACAATAATAATGCAACCTTTTTCAAAGCAATCGTCACACACCGATCAACATCGCCGCGCACCATGAATGGTGACAACAAAGAGATTGATGGCATCGAGAAGCCTAGTGTAGGTCACATTTAGCATATGTGTTCATAAGCAAAAAAAACAGCTTATTTCAATTGCAAATACCAAAAAAATAAGCTTATCAAACTGAGGGTTTTGCTTTTTTTTCTTTTCCAAAAAACATATCATTGTCATGGCTGCGAGCTTAAGAAGCTCACCCCGTCACGAAGCAAATAGTACCGGCTTAAAACGACCCAATTTCATGGCTGCGAGCTTAGCCCCGCCAGGATGCAAATAAAAGTTAAATTTACTAATATAAGCATCACGTATTAGAACACATATCAGACATATGAAATTCATTCAAAAAACGAACCCCAACTTTCATCACAGACATCATTAACATACGAAATCCACATCTATCGTTTCCAAACCACGCATAAATCATATGCTAAAAGCGACGTAATCAAATAAAATACACAAAAGTATTTAAAAAATAATTATACCTTATATATTAACCATGAAGATCGTTCCCCCGAGATGCTAGAAAGCTAAACAACCGAATCATCAACTCAAATAGGAGATATACCTTGTTATATGAAGCTTGTTAATATTTGTAGCAAAGAGCAGTACCGCTTCGGCAAAGCGTCAACCAAATACCCAAAAATACAAACAACAACATCCCATCGCCGAAACCATAACCATGAAACAAATCCCCTTGCTCATCTATTTCTAGAGAGAGAAGAAGAAAGATCTAGAAAGAGAGCTGAGAGAGGTGGGTGAAAAAATAATGGGACGGTGAAAAGGACACGTATTAGCAACGTGTTATAGTAATGAGTTCGGGTCGATTTTATAAAACAAAAAATAATATCGGGTCGGGCGGGGGTGTTTAATGAATGCATTAATAGCACCTCGGGGAATGATCTTCATGGTTAATAGTATCTCTAAACATTTTAAAGACAACCTTTGAAGCTATCTTCCGATAGTTAAATAGACAAAGTGGGAAAGTGAGAAACCAAAATCATTATACTGGGCCTAAAATAAAGACTACACTATTATGCAGCCCAAATTCAATACACAGCCCAGCATAGCCCAAAAATAGCTCAACTATAAACCTATCTCTACTTACAAACCCTAATTTGAGTTATCTTCATCACACACTGCCGCAGACACACCTTGCGCTGCACATCTTCCAAAATGGTAAGAAAAAAACATTTTTTACTCAGTTTGATAATTTCACTAGCTCTATGTGTTTAGTTTTGACTAAATGTTTGATTTGCTTGAATGTTATTGTAGCCGTTTAAGAGGTACGTTGAGATCGGAAGAATCGCACTTGTGAACTACGGACCTGATTATGGAAAGCTTGTTGTTATCGTTGATGTCATCGATCAAAACAGGGTATTTGTTTTTTTTATTTCGGTTGTTGTTACTGCTGTAGGCGTGTATACATTTATGTTTCATTTCATTAAATTAATGTTTTGTTAGGTATCTATGTTTTTGTTACGAAATAAGTTGATATGGGTTTGATTATTTGTTTTAGGTTGTTTGAATTATTAGTCTCGTAGTTTGATGTTAGTAAGTATTTGGTTTGTTTCAGTTATGATAAGTATTTGTTACAAAGTTACTTAGGGGTTGTTTCGATTAGCTTATTGTGGATTATGGGATTATTTGATGTTTTATAAGCTTATTAGTGACTTTTTACGGCTTATGAGCTTATTATTTTTAACTTGTGCTGTTAAATATCATAGTTTGAGGTGATGATCTCATAATCTTTAAAGGGGGCTGATGAGCTTTCTTTAAATTCATATAAGCTTACAAGCCAAAAAAATAAGCTAATCAGAACACCCCTTTATTCTAGGTTTTTGTTTGTGCTCATTTTACTGATCAAGATGTTGGCAATCTAGACTTTTATATCTATGAAACGAATACACCTTATAATATTTGTGAAATACACCTTCATTTTGAGGTTAACCATCATGGTTTACTTTTTTATTCAACTTCAAATTTTCATTACGTTTTTTATTCAACTCGTTAAAATTTTCATTCACGGTATGGCATAGTTTTTGTGGACATAAGTTGAATATTAGGCTTTGTTATGAAGGATTTTTTTGTTTTTTTGCTTTGTGTTTGCAGCAATTTGGCTTATGATTACTAATACGTAAATGGTATATGTTGGAGTATTTTTTTCTGAGTTTTATTTTTTATTTGGCAGGCTCTTGTTGATGCACCAGACATGGTGAGGGGTCAAATGAACTTCAAAAGGCTAACCCTCACAGACATCAAGATTGACATCAAGAGAGTCCCAAACAAGAAGACTCTTCTTGCTGCTTTGGAGGCTGCTGGTGGGTGTTACTTTTTGGCTTGTTTGTTGTATTTTTTTTCCACTACCGCAGCTTGTTAGATAACTTATGTGCTGGTTGTTTGCAGATGTCAAGAACAAGTGGGAGAACAGTTCTTGGGGACGAAAGCTTATCGTGCAGAAGAAGAGAGCCTCACTCAATGATTTTGACAGGTTCAAGATCATGTTGGCTAAGATTAAGGTAACTTAACTTCCAATGTTCACTTTAAACGATTGTGTTTACAACAATATCTCTCTGATATAATTTGAATTTGTATTTTATATCTATATCGAAGAAGTAATGCTCATAGTTGGTACTGTAATTTGTGATCTTGCAGAAGGCTGGAGTTGTAAGGCAAGAATTAGCGAAGCTTAAGAAGGAAACTACAGCTTAATTCCATCATTTTGTTTTATTTATAAAAGATTTTGTTGAACTGTTGAGGAATCTATTTTGTTGCTTAGAAGCTTGTGGTTTTATCCTTTTTCTCTACATGTATTAATGGAAAACCTAGTTGGGAGTCTTGAAACTTTATCTCTTGCATGTGTTTTGAAAATTCTCTTTGGTATTGATATTGTTTATGTTGCACGGTTGCGCCCATCAAGTATTATGTTCAAAACATTGAAGTAGCTTGGAACATGCTCTTGGTAGTGACTCAACTTTATGTTATCGTTTACTCGCACTATAAGTTGGCCAAATCCTAGAGTTCTGTTTCTGGAAGATAACCATTATGTATGCTACCCATAACAGTAGTACATTCTTTTCTACAGAAAACACAACATGTGATGTATATTTAGTACTGTACTCGGTACCAATAATTGAAAAGGGTTTGGTTAAAAGTCTAATTTTAGAATTATGTTAACCAATTCACACGATCTATTTTTTTTTGGCTAACCATTTTTTTTCTCGCTAACCAGCTTTTGAATGCTCAAGTTAACACATTTGCATATTAACCATATCAGTGGTAGTCTCAGGTTCATAGATTGCCGCATCTGGTGATTTTCGAGTAAAAGTAATCTACGTTAACAGTTTTGTGGTTTTTTTGGCGTAGAAGCAAATTGTGCAATGGTTGTTTGTGACTAATGAGGGCCATTTGCATGAATTTTTATTATCTCTGATAGGAGTGAGAAGATTCTGCTTATGCTTTCATAAATACTTGACTTGTTCTTGGTAACACTGCGTCAATAAGAGCAAATACTTACAGTCTCGAGGCACAGATATAGTCGTTGGAACTAGACGATCCAAATAATGCTTTGGGTAACTTTTTGGACTCTTGATTTGTCTGTACGAGTATCAAGAAACTATGCTCTTAGCACCTTCCTCGCTAAATCTACATGCAAGTTACATGCTGGGTACTTGTTATCTAAGGTGCCGTTGAGAGCCTGATATCTCGAAAGTTTATATCAACTAGGTCGGCCTTATAGAAGTCTAATCATAATGTTATTATGCTGCTACTGATAGAAAGTACATTCTTTTATGCAAAGTTATACAAGTGAAGGTCAAGTTATATAACCCTTTGGAGTTAAAATTTACATGACACACATTATTTGATATTTCCACCAGCTTTGTATAATGTTTAGTAATGTTTGTATTGCGCTACTTAAACCTTCAATCAAAGGGGTTATATATAATCCTCTATTATCTTCTTTCTCTCCTCTCATACTCTTTCTTCTTTATTGTTTTCCTATTTCGAAATCTCTTCTCTTACTTACTTTCTTCGGGTTTTCTGGGAGGCTAATCCTTTGGTTGATTTCTAGTCAGTATTCGCTTGTTTAGCTACATTTTCGGTCGGTCCTTGACACGTTTCTTATCGGAGCATACTCGATTCTTTGAAGATGGGTTCTAAGGTTAAAGGCTTTCTTAAAGGCCTTAAAAACATCTCAAGTATTTTTGGTTAGCCTCTATTTCTCTGCAGCATATTTAAATTATAAGTTATTAAACTATTGCATCCCAAGTTAATAAAGCTATATTTATAAAGTAATGTTAACTTTTCAATGCAGATGAAGAAGAAGAAGAAGAAGAGGAAATACAAATCGGTATGCCAACGGACGTGAAGCATCTTGCTCATATTGGTGCTGATGGACCTGCAACTGAATCTCCAAGCTGGGTAAACCTCCTGAATCGTTTCATTTATCTTTCTAGCTGATACATTTTCCTTGTTTGATGGGCAATTGATTTATGCATATATTAGTTGCGACAATTTTATTATACGGTTTTAGCAAAAGCATTTTCATTTATTGTATCATTTTTTGCGTTTGAAAGGCAACTCACCCACCCACCTATTCAGTATACAATCTCACACAAACACATTAGTCACGCGCCCATACGAGTCTTGAACCCACAAGTAATATCAGTTGGTTATGGTGACATAAATTCCTCATTGGATAACGCTCTTAGACAAACGCATTCTGGGTTTTTGAAATTATTGCTGTTTTTTTGTTATTTATTCTTTTTATAAAGAACAATGTAAGCATTTGGTGTGTTGAATCTATATACTGTTTGTAGGAATGATAACATATTGTGTCCCTCTTCAATTTAAAACTTGCTTTATGACCCGTTTCACGTTTTTTTTAAATATCTTTTTTCTTTGGGGATGCAGATGGGGAAGTTTGATGGCGGACGAAGTCAGTCAGGACCAATGGAAAGTACTGATATCAAAAAAGGTTATTGATATTTGAAATATACACTTTTCGTTATTTCACTTTAGAATGCAAGAATCTAAAGAAGAGTTGGTTAAGATGATATCATGGACTAATAGAATGCAATCGTTAACATATGTAGGTACAAAAAACCATAGGGCTACTCGAAGTGAAGAGCTAACAAGAGACCTTTCAGATGTGCCGAAAACACATAGACACCGTCATCACTCACTGGACCATTCTTCTGATCCTGATTCTCAATCAACAACCAAACCAAGGCACAGGAGACGCCACATAATTCGACGGAACCATGATAAAGGGGACTTGCCAGACATCCCTAGAAGGAGTCGACGAAAGAAACCAAGGGACGAAGACGGGTCAACAAAATCTAAAGATAGTGAATCTTCAAACCATGAACCTCATTTGGTTCATTAAACCAATGCAACCAGAACTTAGATCGTCCTACGACAAACTTTAACAACTTACCCACGAATGTGGGATGATACAAGGACACTTTGAACTTTGTATCTTTCTCCTTTCCTTAAAATGGCCAAACCTAAAAATCCAGAACTGAGAAAGGTTGGTGGTTTGCCTGGTTCCACAAATTTACAGGGTATTCGTGACCTCCGAGTTTGCCTGCTAGGTCAACAAAATTAGAGCAGGGTTGGATTTATCCATTACACAAACAATGACCAAAATGTCTGTTACTTTTGGGGTGGAAGATTTTTTTTAATATGTATGTGTTCCATTTCCTAGATAAAGTATTATGCACTTTAATTTCATGTGTGTTTAGTACTAGACATTGATTATTGGAGTGCCATTTATACTGTTTTCATGGAATTGAGGTCATATGTATTGCTGTAATACGGTTCCTATAAATAAGATCGATGATGGTTTATTAAAATGAGAATCAGATGATACATTTGATCATAACCAGTCAGATGTGTAGATTGTGCAAACATAATACGACGACTAAGGCTAGATCATAGCAGTCGCGGATCAGAAGATGACCACAACTAACAAAAAAGCCTTTCGTTCTCTTGAGCTTGAGTCACTATTGCAAGAAGCTACGCTTGCTGGGTCTTTTTGTCTAGCAGCTATGGAAAAGCCTGTAGTATATTTATGAGCTTTTAACTCCATAGATTCACAATGAACATAGAAACCAGAACGGAAATCTTGCAAATTAGTCAAGATAGCGAAACATCAAGACAATTCCATATCAATGGTGAAAATAATACCTGTACGTAGACCTTAACAATACAGCCAACACATTAAATTCAAGTTAAAAGTATTCTTGATGGATCAAATATGTGTTTTGAAAAGTTTTCCCAAGTTTTATTTAGAAGATAACCATACTTATATCTGTTAAGGGAAAAACTAATTAATCGCTAAGAGCAATTAGAGTTTTAATTGTACCTTTGTGCCGTAACATAATTAAATCCAATGCCTATAAGTTTTAACTAGCTAGAAATCATGGTGAAAGTATTTGGTAAGCCACAACTTTTAACTTGTTTCGAACTTTTGTTATCATAACCATCTGAGGGTAGTTGTCACATACTCACATGTTTCGTCAAGATCAAATCTATAGATAAAATTACCAATAAGATGCGAGAGATTGCTAGTATAATACAAAGTGTGCGACCAACAGGGACGGAAACATGACACTATTTGACCTGATGCATTTACAAAAAATTGTACAATACAAGGAACACAAATTTTTTGGACGCATTTAGGAAAAATCGAGGTTTTTTACAAAAATTAACACTAAGCCGCATAATTCCATTGGTGTCCCGGGACACCCCCTGGTTCCGTCCCTGGCGACCAAGAGATAGCAGTAGCGGACTGGTTGTGTGGAAATGTCTAAAGCAAAGATGATGATGAGTTTCGGGATACTAATCAGAAATTGAGAATAATGGAAAGTTTTTCGCAGGCCGATTTACTGGTACATTTGTTTCTTCCCAAGCAGTTATAGAACATTGTGAAGCTAGTTAATTCTGAGCTTGCAACACCATAGGAGCAATCTTAGCCATAAGAGGAACACAAACGAGTACATGAAATCTTGCAAAATAGCCCGTCAAGATGCCAAAATTATCATGAATGACTTCAACCAATGTTTTGACGAATTTACGATGGAGGATTTCATAGTTCATTGCTACAAGTCACGCACGGGTATAGTTTCACATCACATCCTAAGGTAATCTTGATGCATCGCATATGTGTTTTGGACCAACTACCAAAACAATATAATAGGACTATAAAATTCAAATCTATGTAATGTATGGAAACATGATAGTTATACCATCTGTAACACTTCTAAAGCAGAAAGTAATGTAATAGCCAATTACTTGATTTCCAGTCTCAGTTAAAAACCATGATGATGAAAATATTACTGTAGTAACGAACAAGTTTAGGCTTATAACTGTTATAAGTGGCTTAAAGTTTTAATATCCTATCCAAAGAGGATGAGTACATATATGTGTCGTCAAGATCCAATCTATAGATAGATTTGATTAAAACCAACTAGATGTGAGAGATTGCTAGTATAATATGGAACGATTGAGGCCAGATCAATTAACAGTAGTGGATAGGTAGTGTTGAACGGCTAATGCGAAGCCGCTAAGATGATGTTGAGTTGTGTCAGGATACAGATATCAAATCCAAGTTAGAAAACATCTGCTAATATGGAAAGTTTTTCACATGTCAACTGCCATAATTCTTATATCCTGCGCTATTTTTGAAAAGAACAAACCCTTCGCGCTTTATGAATTAAGGAGTTTATACGTCTAGGATTAAAGTTGTAAGTTGCATATTTTCACCCATTGTTGTGAAGCTAGTTATTTTGGGCCTTGCAAAATCATAGGAACACAAATCATAGGAACACATAAACTAGAACATGAAATCTTGCAAAATAGTCAAGATACCAAAACTTATCATGGATGATCATGTTTAGATTTGACGAATTGATAGAGGGAGGATTATATTGCTACAAATATCATCAAATCAAGTTTATGACCTTTTAGCTAATTAATCCACAAGATTTAAACCGACGGCCACACATACTCAAACCCGTTAAATGCACATCAAATATGTGTTTTGGATCAACTACAATAAATAATACGAAAAGAAAGTATAAAGTGCAAATCTATGTAACGTTTGTTAACATGATAGTTCTATTATTATGAATCTATAAAGGACAATTGTAGCTCCGCAAATTGGACATGCACCCGCAACTACTTATTCTTAAGGACCAAAACAATGCAGCAGAAGTATTAAATTCAAGTTAAAGTACTTATGCATCAAATACAAGTTTCAATCGACTACCAAACCAATATGACAAAAGTATAAAATCCAAATATACGTAACCGTATCGAAAATTGTTAGACCTTATTAAAACCTGTATGGGAAAAATATAGCTCTGCACATTGGACATGTTCTTTTGTGCTTCAACCACTTAATGATGCAATTTGTGTGATATCTGTGTTTGCAATCAAGTGTTCCGATAATCTCATCTTCTTGAAACTCTTTTTTTTTTTTGAACGGCGAATTTTATTGAGAGATAAAAAACTAAGCAACGAAGCTTAGAGATTACAAAAGTGTAAACGTGTGGGTTTTTATGATCTACTCAATCAACTAAAATAGCTGTTATACATCTATACGACACAGTAGAAAGATATAGATTCGCACTTCATCGAAAAATGGACCTTTGTTGGAGACTCAAACGAAGATAGATTTATTACGAAAGTTCCAAATATGTCACCACGTCACATAACAAACTCCTTCAAAAATACGCTTATGTTTGATCGAAAGCCGAAGACTCAAGATCCAAACCAACCATTCTTCATAAGAAGAAACTTCCATATACGGAAACTCTTTACGACAAATCGCACAAATATCTTCTGCTTTTACATTCTCTTTACTTAATATAACTTTCTCGATTGCGCCTATTATAGCCTTTTCCATTGAGAAGACGCCGTTAAAGCAAAAAGACTCGTACCACGATACAAACCCTGCAATCCACATAGATGGTTTACGATAACTCTTTGCATCCAATAGTTCACATGGTTCACTCACAGATACGAATCTAGCTTTGGATACCACCCCCTTATTTGCTACTAATTCCACTTGATAAGTTACAAAAGAAGGCCCGACATCACGCAATGCGGATTCTTTTTTTTCCTGCGACCTGTTGACCATTACTACTTTTGTCGACTCTGGTGTACCTGTTAACAGGCTATCCATGACGATTACTACATCCAGTTGACGATCACCTGGTCGTGCGTTTACAATGACAAAATTTCTAGCATCTTTTTCTATAAACCCGTACGAAAAAAACACAGATGTAGCCATAATGCGTATGACTTGAACGTCAAACTCTAAACCTAAAGCTGAATCTTTTGGTAATGTATGTGTAATCTACGTATCTATATAACTTTCATTACATCATACCAAACAGTACGTAAAATTTAGAGTAAACTGCAAAAATCATCCCTGTGGTTTGTACTTTTTGGCACTAATCATCCCTAACCGATACTATTGGCAATAATCATCCCTGAGCGCTGAAATGTTCGGCAAAAATCATCCCTCACCACGAATTATGGAGGGTAATTATGTCATTTAAAACACACAGGGATGATTTTTGCCAAAATATGTTTAAACCAAGGGATGATTTTTGCAGTTTTACAAAAAAAACTAATATTCACAATTATAATTATTTTTTACTTTTTTTTAATTAAATCATCACTTCATTATAATAATAGAATTTACAACAAATTAGAGGGGAGCGGAGATACTATCTGGGCCTTCACTCTTTTGCGTCAAAGGCGATATTATTATTATTATTATTATTATTATTATTATAAATCACTTTATTTGTAATTTACTTATTTTATTTTACAAAAAATTATTAGGAAGCCGAGATATCATCTAGGCCGTCACTCTTTGATGTGTGTGTTTATCTGACCGGGGCTTCCGCCTTTGACACAAACCAGGATGGCTCACTTTGTTTCCCTTCACACGTTTACGTTGTGCCGCATCAATCAACCATCATGGTTTGTGTCAAAGGCGATAAACACACACATCAAAGAGTGGGGGCCTCGATAATATCTCAGCTTCCCAATAATTTTTTATAAATCCCTTAAATTTCTAATAAAGTGATTTATAATAATAAATAATAATAATAATAATAAAATA
>BQNB010209445.1:0-10338 GCA_026074375.1 Tanacetum coccineum
GGATTGAAAATGGAGCAAAAATGGGTATTTACGGGTTCGTGTCGATCAAGTGTGCTTAATATTCAAGATCTAGGCAAAGTCGTAAAAAGTCCCTGAGCATGCCATTAGAAAAAGTGTGGAAATTAGAGCCAAACGGTGCCTACATCTCGTATTGGGCCGGCCCGACACCATTTATATGGGTTGGACCGACCCATATTTATTAAGAGCTTTTGAATATGACATATCATTAGATTGTTCAAGTCCAAGAATTTGATAAATGAAGCTGCGGCCCAGCAGCAGTTTGATTGTATCTTTCGGCCCAACTACCATCTAAGCCCACAAAGAATGGAATATGATATGAGTTCTGAAATGAAGTTTATAAGTCTCAATCTCACGTGAGCTTAAATAATTCCATAATCTCTCACGTGATGTTTCACTATTTCTTCTTTCAATCATTAAATAAACGACACATGGATCTACCAATTATTCTCATTTCTTATCTAAATAAAAAGGAGATGGGATGAGTATTATGTATGCGTTACTGTGACGCAAAATAGAAGGCCACGTGGCAAGTGTTCATTTGTGGATCGGGGACTTTTAGTGCTGGCAGCACATGGTCGGTTAGGAGGAATTTTCTAGAGGCAATCATTGGTTTCATTATGAAGCAATCATCCAAGTGTTCAAAGACCATTTTACCCTCATTTGTTGGATTATTATTGGATGGCTCAATGAAAAGACGAATTTGCCCTCACCTCACTTTTGGCTATAAAATGGAATGCACACACACCAGGCAAAGAGTGTTAGATTGTAGGATTTATTTTACACATAGTAGTTGTAGTGTTAGTTTTAGGAGTAGGAGTAGAATAGTGGTAGCTTATTTTAGCTTATTATTGTAAAAGCTTTTTAGCTTATTCTCAACTTATTGTATTCGCTTATTTTTATGAAGATGCTCTTTATTAAGGTTGGTTTTTATTAAATGCTTATTATTTCTTTTTAGCTTATTTCTTATGCTTATTTTCTCATCTCTTCTCTCATTTCTTTTTAACTTATTTTCTAAATAAGCTCTTGCTTATAGCTTATTTTTTTAGATCCCATCTCTTAAGCTTATATTCTAATTAGCTACTTTCATAGCTTATTTAGACTAGCTTATTTTACATTGTTTTTTATTTAGAGCTTTTCGAGTGAGCTTATTTTAGCTTATTTTCGATTCAAGCTTATTTTTTTACATATAGATCTAATCCTTAAATATACCCGTCTCTTGTTCACTTGATTGAACACCTTGGTTTCGGGTGGATTAGATCTAAAAATAATAGATCTTATATTTTTAGCTTATTTTCTAGCATAAAGTTTGTTGCTTTTTAATTCTAGCTTATTTTTCTTAGATCTAAATCTTTAAATATACCCGATCCAAGTTCACTTGATTGAACACCTTAGTTTCGGGTAGATTTAGATCTAAAGTTTTCATCTTTTTATTAGCTTATTGTCTTTAGAATAAATTCTAGCTTATTTTGTCTTAGTAGCTTAATATTATCTTGTTCATCTTAATCCTTGTTTGTTTTAATGTTGATAAAATCTATCCAACTCTAAGGCCGGAGCTTAAGGGTCTTATAAGGTTGATAAATAGATAAAGTTTTGATCTTTATGGTTTTTATGGAAGTAATTAGTAGATAAAGTTGACACCTTTATTTGCTAATTAGTGAAGTAGAAGCTTTTTAAGTGATAAGCTTATTTGTTTATTAAGTTTGTAAGATCGGGTGGTTTTATATCATTGCGGTTCTTCATTTCGGGTTCTATTTTCTAATCTCTTTTCAATACTTAGAATAGTTTTATTTTATCGTTCCATAATATATTTGCGTATTTGATTTTTGCCATGCTTAGTGTAGATTTATTTTTGTCGTTAAATGCTATGTTTGTTAAATTGAATTTCGTTATGAGTAGTGAGTAAATAACTTGTGTTTGCTAAGTGATTAGTGATTTGGAATTTAAGTGCGGTTTTAAAAAGGTTTAAAAAATTAATAGTCAATTTACATACCGTCATTTACTTTTAATGCAATTTAAATACTTGTCATTTATTTTAAAAAGCATTTTACTTTACTTGTCATTTAATTTCTTGAAACTTGTTTTTTTTAAGGATTTTAATTCGTTAAACCTAAGCCCGCACTTAAGGAACATTTCACGTCACTTAGCAAGCATATTTGTCATTTATATCTTTTAAATCAGTTTTAGTTTAATCTTTTAGTTTTTAATTTTAGAATTAATATTAGTTTAATTTTTAGTTTAAAAATAGTTTAAAACCAAAACCAAAAACTTTTATGACAATCAAGCTCGATTTGCAACTTGAACGTAGATTTCCATTCATCTCTCGCCGAGGAAAACGATACCCGTGTTGATTACTTTCAGTTTTTGGCGCCGTTGCCGGGAGAGGTGTACAATCTACACGTGGTGTTTGCAGTTAGTGCCTTGAAGAACCTTTCTTCGGAAAGTTTATTTTCGTATTATTATATATATATGTATATATATATAAAAATCCAAAAAAATCTTTCAATTCTATTATAAATATATTATATATTAAATATTTTTCTTTATAAAAAAAATCCAAAAAAGAAAAAAATATATATTTTCATTTTCATTTTTATTTTTCTTTTATATAAATATTAAAAATTCCAAAAAATATTTTTATTTTTATATTTATTATTATTATCTTTAAAAAAAATCTAAAAATATTCTTCTTTATCCTCTTATTACATTTAATTCTTATCTTCTTTTCACTCTTATCCGTTTAATTCTTCGATATGTCTTCGTATAACCATTTTGGTTGCTCGTGGTGTGGAGGTCCGTTTAATGGTGGAAACTTTCCGGGCTGTAGCAGTGTAGGATTCGGAAATGAGTTTGTCTATGACCCAAATCCTTATTCTTATAATAAAACACTCGATTTTTCTTACCCACCTCCACAGCCCCAGTTCGAGACATACTCGTGCGAGTTATGTGGGAACGATTCTCACTATGGGTTTGATTGTCCGCCACGGTTCCCGCTTGTCCATGAGCAGGAACCGAGCTACAATCAAGACTTTAGTGATAATTATTATCCACAAAATTCACCGAGTTTTCCGCAACAATATCTTTGCTGTGAAAACTGTAAGGGTCCTCATGAGACTTTTCAATGTCAACCGATGAATCAAAACTATTTTGAGCCTAATTATTCCGGTTTTGATCAACCCCCGCAGTATCCCGTCATTCATCAGCATCCTCAAGAAACGAGTGTGGAAATTTTGCAAGCCAAAGAAGACCTAATGAAATCTATACAAACCTTTTTAAAGAAGTTTAATCGTATATCTTTTAGAGAAACGCCAAAGGTTTTATCGCTAGCTTGGGAGAAATTTTTTGAAATTCAGCATGCTTTTAGAGAAAAACAACATCAACCAGAGGATATACAAGAATTGCTTCATAAACTTCTTAAAGATTTGCAAATTATAAGGGAGGAGCTGGCAGAATATATTATTTTTAGTAACTTAGATTTATAATTCACATTACTTGTAAATAAAACTTTAAAAGGTTTTACATCATAATGACATCATCACCTCAACATATCTTAGGGTAATCTTTCAAGATTACATATGATCTTTCAAGATTTTGCAAATCAAAATCCAGATTTGGTTACTGTTGGTAGGTTTCATTGAG
This sequence comes from Tanacetum coccineum, assembly GCA_026074375.1. Lineage (NCBI taxonomy): Eukaryota > Viridiplantae > Streptophyta > Magnoliopsida > Asterales > Asteraceae > Tanacetum > Tanacetum coccineum. Next base: position 3,658 of record BQNB010209445.1, read on the forward strand.
TTACACTGACCGGTTCCCTTCTACAAACCGACAGAACCGGGCTACAGTTCAGATATTGTCCTATAAATACCAAGCCATTTCTTATGTTTTACTCACCCATTTCTAATTCTAAACTCTCTAATCTACTGATCATTCTTCTCTCTTTAGTTCTTGTTTCGTTTTGCTTTAAGCATTGTATGTTATTCCATTAAGAAAAGAAATTGCCTATTAGGATAAACGAAAAGTTCCGTCACTTCTAATAATAGTTAGTCAAGCACGAAGTTTACTCAAATGTGAAGTTAGTAAGCTAAACCGTACCAAAGCACATGGAAAAGCCCAAGGATAAAGCCCATGCCGGGCCTCAAAGTAAGTTATTTAATACCTCTCCTACACATGGAGAGGGTGGTTGGTTGGTTCATTTCACACACTTAATCTAATCTTTCTTTCTTTGTTACTTTTTCTTACTAGAACCTTCCTCCCATCTACTTTCTCTCTCTAGAATTTCTTCATTGTTATTTGGTGTTATTGATTACTAGCATTTTACAATTGGTATCAAGAGCCATGGTGTGATTGGTTTAGTCTTGTGTTTGTTATTGTTGGTTTTGTGTTTTTACATACTCTGTACATTGTTCTTATTTTTTTTTCTTTTGTTCGAAAGCTTTTTGTGTATACTAAAGGATCATTTACCTTGGTAAATCTGATCTAGTATCTTTAGGAATAATGGACAAGGCTCAGATTCATAAAAATATCATTTTTGTTCAATTTTTGCGTTCGAATAGCTTTAAAAAGTACAATTCTTGATTTTAAATTTTTTTGGCTTAAAATCCATAAAGTTTGCATTTTAAGGTACCTATAGGCTTAGTAATACTAGTTGTACAAGAAATTTTGGGTAAAAACGATCAAAAGTGAGTCTTTTTGTGTTTTGAAAAATCTAAGTTTCGTTTTGTTGAAGGCTAGTTAACAATTTCGTTGGTAAAGGCGAATTAACAATTTCTTTGGTGAAGGAGAGTTAACAATTCATTGGAGAACAAATTAGCATTTCTTTGGTGAAGGAGGAAATTAACAAAATTCCTCTGTAAGGCGAATTAACACTTGCCTTCATAAGGCTATTTAGCAATTTGTTTAGAAGGCATTTAATAGATTCCTTGTACAAGAGAAATTAACACTTTCCTTTCACAAGAGGATTTATCAAATTCCATTACAAGGCGATTTAGCAGAGTTCCTTCACAAGGCGATTTAGCAACTTATTAGTACAAGGCGAATTAACATTATTCCTTTGAAAGACGATTTAACAACTTCCTTTACAAGGCGATTTAACAACTTCGAAAAGGAAAATTAATTCACTTGAACACTCAAATTTGCTAAAGTAAATTATACGGTTTATCTCTTTGATTTGTAAAATCCCGTGAAACATTCAAGTGTCTTCCCGTTTTTATCAAGAGTTGTAAAATCCCGTATAGTTTCAAGACTTATAGCACTCAAAAGATAATTCACTAAACAACATAAATAGTTTCAATAACCGTTCGATCCACAAGTAATCTAATATCATCAAATCAACTTGGATTCAATTATTCCACTTGGACAAAAGAATACTCTTGCTGAGTATACGACACTCTCTGGTGCTGACAATCATCCACCAGTGTTAGACAAGGACTTGTATGATTCTTGGAAAAGTCAAATAGAACTTTACATGCAAAATAGAGAGCATGGAAGAATGATTCTAGAATGAGTTGAAAATGGTCCACTCATTTGGCCTCTGATTGAAGAGAATGGGGTGACCAGAGCAAAGAAATATGCTGAATTATCTGCTGCTGAGAAAATTCAAGCTGATTGTGATATGAAGGTAACCAATATCATTCTTCAAGGTCTTTCAGCTGATATCTATTCACTTGTGAATCATCACAAAGTTGCCAAAGATTTTTGGGAGAGAGTTCAATTACGGATGCAAGGTACCTCTTTAACTAAGCAGGAAAAAAGAGTGTAAACTTATGATGTCATTTATAAGTTTACTCACATCAAGGGGAATCACTTCAAATAATACTTAAAGATTCACCCAGCTGATCAATGATTATGAACATTTAACAGCATGAAACTGGAGCAATTTCAAGGTAATACAAGTTTTCTTAAACAGACTCCACCTGAAATGGAGTAAGTTTGTGACTCATGTCAAACTTGTAAAAGATTTGCATACTACCAACTTTGATCAGCTTCATGCATATCCTGAACAACACGAACTCCATGCAAGTGAAGTCCGTCTTCTGCGTGAACGCAATCAAGATCCATTGCATAAGTTAATGCAAATCAGCAGATGACACCACCTCACTTCAACACTTATCAAATCTTCATACAACAATCCTCCACTTCAACAACAGTTTTCACCATCTCCGTATGGATCAATTCATCCCAATCAACATTACTCATCTACTTATCCATCATCATACCGCAATTCAATCATCATCCTTTCCCACCATCTAACCATGATCAGTCTCATATGAACATCATACCTCATCTTTCTACCAAATTTCTTATCAATCACCTCAATTACTAACCAACTAATGACCTGATCACCTTCTTGGAACTCAGGTTTTGTTTTCCCTGAAATTCTCTTTCCAAAAATGATCCAATTGCTGTGTCTCGACAAGAAAATAGCTTTTTCCTAACAAGCTGTAGCTTCCTCAAGGTTCCCCTCAACTAATAATCAACTCAGAACTTCCTCGAATCTAAGAAACCAAGCCACTATTCAAGATGGCAGAGTCACAGTGCAACAAGTACAAGGGAGACAAGGTCAAAGTTATTTTGGTACTGGGTATAAGAGTAATGCTACTAGCTCTGGGGGGAACAATGCAAGCGGACATGCAAGGGTTGTTAAATGCTACAACTGTCAAGGTGAAGGGCATATGGCTAGACAATGTACTCAGCCGAAGCGACCAAGGAATGCAGCATGGTATAAGGAGAAAGCAATGTTAGCTGAAGCTCAAGAAGCTGGACAAATCTTAGATGAAGAGCAACTTACATTTCTTGCAGATCCAGGGGTTCCAGATGGTCAAGCTGTTCAAACAATTATTCCAAACAATGCTGCTTTTCAAACTGAGGATCTTGATACGTATGATTCTGACTGTGATGATATCTCGAATGCACAAGCGGTTCTCATGGCCAACATTTCTAACTATGGTTCTGACGTTATCTCAGAGGTACCTCATTCTGAAACCTATCTTAATGATATGGAAAATCAAAGTGTGCATGCCATGTAGGATTTTGAACAAACACCAGCTGTGGATTTTTTAGATAATGAGATACATAGTGATAGCAATATTATTCTGTACTCTCAATATTTGGAAGAAACACAACAGGAAAATGTTCAAGAAACTCATTTACAAGCACAACAAGATTCAATGATTTTATCCGTGATAGAACAAATTTTAGAACAAATGATTAATCATGTAAATAATTGGGAAAAGGCTAATAAGGAACATAATAACGAATCAGTAACCGTTGACCTAGAGAGATATAAAGAACGAGTAAAAACTTTTGAACAGCGTCTCAATATTGATTTAAGCAGTCGTGAAAAAATGATTGATTCTCAGATGGATGATATGATTAGGGAGAAGCTTGCACTGAAAGAAAAAATTGACTCACTTGAGCAAAATCTTTCTAAACAAATCAAAGAAAAGGAATGTTTATTTCAAACATTCACAGTTTTCAAAAGTGAATCCAGATAAAAGGAAGTTAAATATATGGAAAACGAAATTGGTTTGGAAAAAAAGATAAAGGAACTTGATAATATTCTTCTTAAAGTGGGTCAATCTGCTCAAACAGTGCACATGTTAACTAAGCCACAAGCCTTTATGTTAACATACACAAACAAGCTCTAGGTTATCAAAATCCATTTTATCTTAGGAAAGCTTAGTGGATTAAGCCAACCTTGTATGATGGTATTGTTATGTCTGATAAACATGTTGCTATGTCTGTGATTGATGATGAGGAAACATTGATTTTAGAAGAAGAGAGTCGATCAAAAATATCTGAAAAAGTAAAGGATCCAAAGATTATTGATAAAAACATTTCTCATAAACCTATTGATTATGAAAAAATAAATAGCCTATCTAAAGATTTTAGGAAACGTTTTACTCCACAACAAGAATTGTCAGCTGAACAAGCCTTTTGGTTGCGTATGTCCGATCCTACCAATAAACCTTCTAATGCATTACTCGTCAAAATCGAAGCTCCTAAGGAACTTCCTAAGATAAGCTTGGTGAATGAAAGCCTTAAAAAGCTTAAATTACACCTTGCCAAGTTTGACAATGTGGTGAAGATAAGGACAACAACTAATGCTCGTACAGAAGGTAAATAAGGGTTTGAACATACTAAAGCTGTGTTTAACAATGAAATTATTCCATTTCTAAAATCTTTAAAAGACATCTTCAATGTGTTTGATAGATATCTTCTAAATGAAATAATATAAGTAAAGATAGTTTTTGACCAAATGGACGCTGCTGTTCAACAGTCTACAGTCGAAAAACAATGTTTGGAAATTGCTAAAAAAGAAGTACTTTTGGAAAATGATCGACTCTTGCAACAAATTATGTCTCAAGAAGTTCTTTTAAATGTGATGAATTATATGCCTCTGATTGGTGAATCTGTAAATATGGATGAAAAGAAAAAAGAAACTTATAATCTTGAAGCCGAGCTTTTGAAATCACAAAATGCGTTAATGATCTTTTGAAACGTCACTCACAACTTAAAAACATTGTATTTCTCTTGAATGCTCGATACAACTCAATCAAGAAATTTTTCAAAAACGTGAATCTTGTGATAATCAAAATGCTCTTAAATTCAAGATTTTTTGGCATATAATGATTTGAAAGCTCAGCTTCAAGACAAAGACAGTACCATTTGTAAGTTGAAGGACATGATAAATTCAATGAGAGAAAAGTCTAAGGATGAGAATGTCAAGTATGATTATTGTGAAATAGAAACAAAAAATGTGGAACTGGAGAATAGTGTGGCAAAATTACTTTCAGAAAACGAGCATCTTTGTAATGAAATTAATCATGTTAAACAGGTTTTTAAAGAGCAGTTTGACTCAATTAAAAAGACACGTGTTCGTTCTAAAGAACAGAGTGACTCTTTAATTGATAAACTGAACTTAAAATCTGCAGAGAATGATGATTTAAAAGCTCAAATTCAAGATAAGGTTTTTGTGATAACGTCATTAAAAAATGATTTATTAAAAATAAAAGGAAAATAGATTGTCGATATTGCTTCACAAATACCATCTGCCAACACTATTGTTCCATGAATGTTCAAGCTAGATTTAGAACCTTTGGCTCCTAGGTTATTGCAAAATAGGGAAGCTCACATAGATTACCTTAAGTATACTCAAGAACAAGCTGATATTCTTCGTGTTGGGAATTATATTGATTTGATGATACAAAACAATTATACAAAACAATGAAACAAGAATGAATCAAAAGAAAAACAAACGGATCAAAATCATCATATTGGAATTCTACAAGATGTAGGAGTACATGAAGATTCTAAAAGATTTGGTCAAAGATATAAAGATAAAGATTAGGAAGATTCAGTTTCCTAATTGTATTATGTTTCATTTGTAAACCTAGATATCTCTATTATATAAAGAGATATAGGGCGTGAGTTTTAGTGTGCACAAAAAAATGTAAACGTCTAGTAAAAAGTGTGTGTTCTAAGCGTATTGTTTATGTAAAAACGCCTAGAGTTAGTTTTGTGTTTAGCCTCAAGGATCTTTGATTCATGTTATAGTTAGATAACCGTTATACAATTGATCATGTAGAATTGAGGCTGTTAGCCTCAAATATTGAGTCGAACAAGGAAGTTCGTTCATTAGGAATATTAGGTCTCGGTCATTTAATTATGTAACGTTGTAATAGGCTAGACCGGGTAAACGGGCTTGTTTATGTAAGCTAATCGGTCACGTGTATCGGGCGTAAGCCCAAGTAATCCCGAGCCTGGCCCGTAGAAATACAATAGGCATGTAAGCCTTATGGTTTAACTATAAATACCCATCTCCAAGGATGGAGAGGGTGTTGGTCTCATTTGTATTTTTCTTACACTTTGTAATCAACCATCTTTTTTCTTCTCTCTACTTTCTCTCTTTAACTTCTCTCTAAAATTTTTATCATCTCCTAACTTATTTTCTTGGTTCAAATGGTGAAGTGAAAGTGTTATTGGTTCCGACATTTGGTTTGATGTTCATTGTGGTTGTGTGAACACTTATATCGGCGGTTTATATTTTTTTAAAATACCTTCACGTGCTTCTTTTGATTTTTTTTACATTATTTCTTCCAAAACACTTATTGATCTCTTCTGTTTTCTATTTTTTATTCAAAGCTGTTTTGAAGCTTTCGTTTTTGTTGTTATCCATAGCGTATAGTGGTGTTTTAAGCTTACTCTGGTTCGGCTTATTTGGATAAGAGCTTATTTATCAAAAAGCTTGCAATTTTTTTTGTTTTGCTCTAAAACCTTTATAGCTTATTAATAGTATAGTTTTAGTGGCTTATTTCGTGGGTTTAACAGCTTTTCGTAGCTTATTTTCAAGCTTATAAAACGTAGCTTATTTTTAGCTCATTTAGGTTTTAATCGTCTTTTTTCGAAACCGAGAAGTAACAACACTGGTTCTAGCTTATTGTGGTTAAAAAAAAACTTTTCGTGGCTTATTTCTTG
>BQNB010209447.1:0-10338 GCA_026074375.1 Tanacetum coccineum
ATGTAGGAACACATGATTTCCCCATGATAATGCCACAGATGCAAACATCACAAAATGTAATTACGCTTCCCTAAGCTCATGGCACTGAAGCTCGACATGTATGAATTGCAATATAAATTGCCTACATTGCCCGTGATGATGTTCAACCCGAAACATCCCAAATCCGACATGGTATACATTTGTTTATCTAGTGATAGCTAATCACCAGAACGGGGATGTCAATCCCAAATAGATCTATTTATAACATTCATACTCACTTAATAATTGACAGTTCATGATAATGGGCTCAATGGGTTATCGCTACTTAGGCAAACACGTAATCATAATGTAAAAATATCCACTTGTGTCCAATTGTAAAACAATGGATGTTTCTCATCCCAAAACATGTAAATCATTATAAATGTAAAACGTGGGGCTATGAACTCACCTCGAGTGAATGAATAACAAAGTATATGAGATGCGTGAAAAACGTCACGTAAGTGTCCGAGTGCAACCTAATTAAGTATAGGTCACATGTGTACTAAGTACTGTGAATAACTAATACCATATATAATTTTATATAGCTGCCACTCACCATTAATTAGTAATTAAAAAATATATTTATAATGTAAAAATTGTTTATATCTTTACTTAGTAAAAATGTCGTAACTTTCTCGTTTTAAGTTCGTTTTGTATGTTCTTTATTTCCACGCTTTCGTATTAAAAAGATATATCAAATATTACATTTTAATATTTGTAACCCTTTGGTGAACAATGATTTTTACTGTTCATGCACTTTATAAAATTATTTTTATAAATTTAATTATCGTAATCTCGTAAAAGTCATATCTTATTCGTTTTAACTCCGATTTTAGTGATTCTTTTAAGCACGTCCTCGTAATTAAAAGTTTTATCTAATTGAAATATTTTCCAAAAAGTTTCTGAGATATGAAACAGTAATTTTATTTTTATGTGAAATTGTTTTTCTATAAATGTATATATTATCGTAAACATGAAAAATCCATAACTCCTTCGTTATTGATCAAATAATTATGATTCTTATTGTTTTAGAATTCTAAAAATATGTACTTTCTGTGAAAAATAATCATATATTTTTATCAAATGTGGAAAATAACAAGTTTTTATAAAATTGTTTTTATAAAAGCATTTATTATCGTAAATTTGCAAATGAGTTCTTCTTCGTTTATAGCTCGCGAATTTTCGAGTCTCTATATGCCTTACGATATTGACATGTAGTCTTTTAATAAAACCTAAAATAAATACTTTATTTTCAATTTAAAACAGAAATTTTGATACTTAATGTATTTATTATATAACTTATTTTATGATGTTTTAACCTTAAATAAATAGCTACAACGTCTACTACAATATTTCCTTACTAAAAGTCCTCTTATATTTTATGTTCCTCTTAGTCCATCAATTGACCAAGAACATCAAGTCTTTCATTTTGTCTACCTTATAAACTATAATAAGTAAAACTATTAACAATAAAATCTATATATGCTTTTATAAATTAAACCATACTTGTATAATATATATACTTCCATTCCAACATGTTTTTAACATCAATATAGCATATGAAAAAGTATATTAAACCATGATCAAGAGTAAAAATCCATTTTACATGTTAATATGTTTTCTAGATGGTGATTTACTACATAGATATTATATACACATAAAATCACAGATGTAAAGCCGATGTAGGTTTTAATGCCCTTCAGGATGAGTATTGTTGAAGAGACACAAGCTCTAAATTAGTTAGAATCAAAACTCAAGCTTCCATGACTAGAAAACCACTCATTTCATTTAAACCTAATCGTGACTTTCTTGATTAACCTTTAAACACTAAACCACGCTTCCAATACACTTAGAATACTTAGATATGATGCTAGAATACTTTGAAACTTGGTAAAAGGAAATTATATGGGATTATTTTGAGGTTTTTGGTGTATGCCGGCGGCTTAGGGAGAGGAGAAAAGAGTGAGGGAAGTTCTATTACTTAAGAAATGAGGTGTGTGAGATATCTAACCTAGTTCTGCTGTATATATTACTGACACTTGGTCCAACGTCTTTATTGAAGTGGTCAAGACTAGAAGAAAAAAGGGGAATGACTCAAGAAGGTCTTGGTTCCAAAGTTTAATAGTCATTAAAACTAGTATACTGTGTTATTAGGTAGTTACATGTTATAGTTGGTAATTTGTGTGCTTCATGTCCCTTTGGGACTATGTTGTTGTCCGAAAAATAAGGGGGGGAGGGACTAGTTGCATCTTAGATATTTTGTTGCATACTTGTATTACTTGGAGTTTTTAAGGTGTAGATTTTGAGTGTAGAAGTATAACTTGTAAAGTGTATGTCCTAGTTTGGTTCCTTTATGTAAAATTCGACTACAATGTTAACATAGGTGAAGTTTTATAAAAACTTTGAGTATTGGGTATAATAATGGGTATTTGTTGAAGCGTAGATAAGTTTTGGTGGTTCCGTGAATGCCTAAACGTATTTTATCGCGAAACATAAACAGTTTACGTAACCATAAAAATAAATGTGCAAATTTAATAATTCTACTCTAAATGATTATCTATACTTGCTTGACGTAAATCTTTAATTTTTGATGCCCGTTTAGTTGATGATAATTATTAGTTTACGCGACTTAACTTACGCATTAAAATTAAAAGCAAACGGTACGGAAAACTAACCCTAAATGTGACTAAAATGACGTCGTAAAATTACCTGAAAACACGAGGTGTTATAATTTTGCTAAATATGTGGTGTATGAAGTTGTTATTAGTGTGAGTGTGCTTCATTTTAACCATAATCGGTTGTTGTCACAGACTCTCCGTCAAGTTATTGAATGTTTGTTTTAGGAAAAATCGCATGAAGTAGTAAAACTACTTTTCAAACTAGAAAAAAATCAACTGCCAAACATATGTAAAACTATAGTTGTAGACATGTTGTTGTTTTGTATTAAAATTTCTTTACTTTAATGTGTGTCAAGAAAACTTAGGACACTCCAACTGAGTGACGAAACAGATATGTGAGCCAAAGTTTGTGTACATTATACGGTCCTTTTGTATTGGATCTATATAGCCTTTTTAAGACCATAGCTACTTGAATAAATCCAATCAACTATGTGAGCGACACTGATATGAATACAAATTGTTATGCGATCTTAACACAAGATTAAGAAGAATATAAATATCACTTTGCTATTGATTTCTTTAAGTTCAATGTTCATTAGTTATATTAAACTTATGCAATTTCGTAGAAGTTTTTGTTTTTCTACTTGTTTTTTGTTTTTTTTTTTTTTGTTCCTTTTATTACACCAAGGAAACCTAGAAGGCTTTACAAACCGAGTGAAAGGATAATGCATACTTTTAAGATATTCCTAAAAACTATCTTAAGATAACTATTACCTCTATTCTGTTACACTAACATCGACATAAATAAATACGACCCAGTATAACAATAGTACTGCCACTATTACCGTACTAACTATAGTATGCAGACTTAACTTCGTATGCCAGATTAACTAATACTACCAGACTTAAATGTTATACTCCACCGTATTAGAAGTCTTTTACATATATTTTCTAACAATCCTCCCATCTTGAATCTTCACTTTGCGGAACTTCAAGTTTCTTCAAGTGTCTTCAATTGAGTTCTGAGAAGTTGTAAATAAACTCTTCAAATTATTCTTGAGCTGCAATCCTTCAAACCATCTCTTTTTGATCTTTGCAGCAACTATTCTTCAAAGCTTTTTCAAACAAACTCATATTAAGCACATTGGATTATATGTACATCAAATCATATAGTTTTAGACTATTCTCATCACTTCCAGGTGTGTTAACTCCTGTGAGAGGTGAATCATTGAAACTTTAAATGGAACTGGAAGTTCTTTACAGGTAGTATTTATTGGAGTGTCAGTCCTTTGGCACCCGAAAGGTGCATGTCGATGGTCGACTGAAAACATTTCAAATATCATTACAGCGAACATTGGTAAGTTGAATCCATTAGGGTTTGTGGCAACATTATAATAGCATAAACGGATTTGATATGCCTTTACCTGTAGCCGTTTTCTCAGGGCTAGCCAACTCTTAACTGTGAAGTATGGTGAGTTGAGAACCATATAGTTTTTAGCAAATTTCGCTATCACGATTTGAGAATTATTTTACCATATGCGTTTGCTATGGGAATAGCTATTCCTTAGTGTCGGTTAGACTGGTGAATTTGATTACCATTTGTCGTGTTGAAATGGTAATCCAAAACACCTGAAAATTCTCCAAACCGTTGTAGCTTGACCAATTCTCAAAACATATCCATAGATCAGGCTAAGAACAAAACATGAAAAAAAAATCCTCCCTCAAATGTTAGTTGGGAATTTACTCATACATTGTTGACACAAAAAGAGCAATTAGATTCTGTAGGGACAGGCCTTTACAGGCTTGGGTTGGCCTTGTGTCCTTTAACATTTATAGTTTTACAAATTGGATCTACTATCCATTTATTTGGAGTTTGTCTTGTTTTTCTCAATTAATAACTGCATGAGGTCTTTTACGTAATCGTTCCCCAATTTCCCTTTACCGCATGAGTATAAGTATTCTTGTTGTATTTTAACAATTGGGTTCTACTCACACGAGAATGAGATTTAGAAAAATGCTTATTTGATTAAGTTGGATTTCATGAAGGTTCTTTTAGGATTACAAGTTGTTTGAGGTCTTGGTAGCGTATGTGATAGATCTTAACAGTAATATATTAGAATACCAGTATTAATCTAGGCCTAAAGGATTAGACACTTGTACCTACAGGTATTAAACATTAAACTTGCAGAAATTAACATTTTTACCACCAGTACTTAACATTAGGCTGACAGAATTAAAATTACCTCCCAGTATTACATTAGGTGACAGAATTAACATGTTACCCTACCATGTATTATAATAGGCCTAAGAATTATGTTTGTCCTACCGTATTTACTATTAGCCTAACGAATTAATGTTTGTCCTACCAGTATTAATATTAGGCCTAACAGAATTAATGTTTGGCCTACCAGCAATATAATTATATGATTCTAGGAATAAATTGCATTAGTGAATTACTGTTGCATTAGTCCATATGGTTTGCCACCCATTACAGAATTAAAAACCCTTTGTTCTTAATCAGCCTTTTGCCTTTTCTTTATAATAGTCCAAATATTTGATAAATCACTTAGGCTGCACAAGAACAAACACTTTTTCTTGATGAAAGAGTACCCTTTACATAGTTCTCTTTCCATCATTTCATTCCAATTCTTTCCTTTAACTTCATGTGTCTCTTGATCTTTGATTGGTTGCCTAGGAGTTTTTATGTGTGTGACACAACTAGGTTCAACCTCTTTTGATTTTGGGGGCAGAACTTTTTTTATTTGTTGTGGTTTGAGCCTCATACACTTCTTGAGGTACTCTTGAAATCTCAGATTCAAGATCAACAGAATGTTCAGAGGAAAAATTCCAATAGATCTTGCCTGTCAATTGATTGACAGGTAGAATATTCATGGATTAGTCATCTCGTACACAGGGTTCAGGTTTTGGTGGGGACCTTGTACCATGAAATACAAGACTCATCATTTCTTCTTTTGGTTTAGGGAGCTATAATTCCACTTAGGGATGTGGAACACTTTAAAATTCATTAGTTTTTATAAATCTACTGTAAAAGGGTTTCCAACCGAGTCCTATTCTCTTATACAATTAAAAACAGACAAATTCATTTCTTCCTAATAATTAGACCTTCACTTATTTGATTTTTATTTCATACCCTAAGCCAAGTTTATACTGGGAACTCATGCCGAATAAATTAATCTCCAAGTCTTCTTGAAGAATCTTTCCGATGAACTCTTAATGTTTTCGCAATTGTTCTTTATTTTACTAGCTTTCATTCCATTCTCTTATAGTTTTTTAAGCTTTTAATCTTTTTATTTATTTCATTTGCTGAATGTAAGTCTTTTCCTTTAGAGGAATGTTGCTGTTTTTGAAAAGTAAACAGTTGCGCTTTAGTTTCTTAAGCTTGACTTAGCAAGTAGTAGTGTTTTTGATACCTAATTGATCAATTCTGTACATCACACTAGTGTTTTAGCTTATTATATGCATCAATGCAAGTTTTGAGATCCTAATGATACCTCATTATTTGAGCTGAAATTACGAGCAAACGCGTACAATACTAAAAATGAATAGTATATTTATTGACGTCATCAATGACTTGAAAACACAGGGTGTTATAGTAATTGTTGGAATCTGTCATATCCCTTTTCTAACCCTTCTGAACTGGATATTGTAAATGCTTCAAACTGTTGTTTGAAAACAGCCTTCTGCATTTTCTTTGAATTTGCATTACCACCAAACCTAGTTCTGATGGCTTCCCAGATTTCTTTTGCATCATCCATTCCATGAAATCTTCTCATATGTTCCTTGGGAATGGCCATCAGCAAGATATTCTTAGCCTTCCTTTCCTTTTCAACAGCTTGAATTTCTGCAGCAGTTACTGGTGGAAGTATTCGAATAACACCATCCTTTCCAGTTGAAATTCTCTTCTTGGAGTTTCCATTCTGAATTACCTTCCAAACATCATTGTCAATGTACTCAAGGTAATGCTCCATCTCCATAGCCCATATATCATACTCCTCCTTCTTCAGAATTGGGAGTTTGATATTTGAGATAGCAGTTGTTTGAGGAATCACCTGTTGTTGTTGTTTAGGTGCAGCACCAGTGTCTGATGCATCTTCATGGTTTGATGCTTCATCATCACTGAGATGTTGAGAGAACTCATCATTAGCAGGTTGAGACATTTTGTAAAGATCTGAAAGAGAGTGTTTGTTTGTGGTTCTAGTGATTCTTCTTACTCAGAGTCCCTCTATTGGCTCTGATACCACTTGTAGGTCCTTGGTTTTGGATCTATATAGCCTTTGTAAGACAATAGCTAACTTGAATAAATCCAAATCAACTATGTGAGAGACACTGACTATGAATACCAAGTGTTAATGCGGAATCTTAACACAAGTATTAAGAAGAACACAATATAATACTAACTTTGCTATTGATTTCTATTAAGCTTCAATGCTACTATTTGTTATATAAAACTCTATGCCGTAGGGTTCCTTTTATACACCAAGGAAACCCTAAAAGGCTATACAAAACGTGTGAAAGGATAATGCATATCCTTTCCTAAGATATCTCCTAAGATATCTCTAAGATAACTATTATCACTATTCTGTTACATAAACAGACTTAACTAAACACAACCAGTATTAACTATAGTACTGCCACTCTACCAGTACTAACTATAGTACTGCCAGACTTAATATTAGTACTGCCAGAACTAACTAATACTACCAGACTTAACTGTTATACTACCAGTATTAAGTCTTTTACAATATATTTCCTAACACATAAGCCCTTCCAGGTTTGGCTATCATCCAAGTTAGCTTTTTGAGGTGATTATTTTAAGTAAAAACTTAGTTAAGCTTTTGAAAAAGCTTAACTAAGTTTGACATGAGTAAAAGAGCTGATTAGCTTATGAAGATGGTTTTAGAACACAAATTTAAGCTAAAATGCATAAGGTAAAAACAGAATTTAAAATGACAGAATTTTAAAACTTAAAACTAAAATTTCATTAAACTTAAAAACATTATAAGGCTTGAAAAGTAAAGTACAATTTAAGGTAAATAAGACTGAAAAATAAAGTTACACTACTACTACTACCTCTACACTAGATGTCCTTCAATGAAGAAATAAGCTTCATATAAATAGCCGAATACAAGCTCTCAGTTGTGCTTGTTGTGTTTGTTGTGTGAGAAGAGTGAAACCATCATCATAGCCATCAAATTTTCTTGGTCCTCAAGTTGTATAATCTGAGCCATTGAATCCTTGTCTTCTACCATTGACGAATGAAGAACTAGGGGATTTCTAATGTGGTTTTGTTGTGTTATGGGGTGGGGTTTTATGGGAGAGTGATAGGTTTGTCTTTAGGGTGCAGAGATCGAGGTGAGGGATCAAGGATGGTGAATAGTTAGAGGGTTTTGGTGGGAGTTTTTGATTTGGGGATACAGGGTAACGGGGTTAGCGGTTTGTTAGGTTTAGGGACTAGGGGTGTAAAGGGTTTAGGACTAGCAGTGTTAGTCCTTTAGGACTAACGGTGAAAAGGGGTAAAGGTGCTAAGGTTAACGGGTGTTATGTTATATGCTAATGGGCTTATAATTTGGGCCGGGTTAAGTTATAAAAGTTTTTTGGACTTTAAACTTTTAGGTTTTATAAATGAAGGCTTAATGGGCTGACCCGGCCCATTAAATGGGTACGGGTTGGCCCATTTAAGATTTCTTCAGAATCGGCTTCGTCTTTGACTTTTGACTTTGACTTTGACTTTTTGGTTGACTTTGACTTTGACTTTTTGTGCTCTTTCCAATCCCGTGCTCGGTTTTGTCGGTTTTGGCTTTGTTTTTGTCCTTTAGTGAATATCCGGTACCTGCACAGTATATATAGCAAAACAAGCATATATTTGGCATTTTTTGTCCATTTTTGGTCATTTGGAGTCGTTTTATTAGGTAAAAAGTATGTGTATTTAAGCACATACCACGTGTAATCTTAATCAGTTATCGATTATTGTTATGATAAAGGCATATGTTAGCATGATTAGGGCATCACACAAATTGTTACAACGTGTGTTTGTATAATTAGTGCATCCAAAATATGTGTTACGGCATCTCTTAGTATGATAAGATAATCATGTTAAGTATGGCATGTGCTTGTTATGTTTAGTGCATCCATTTGTATGAATATTAGAGCATCATTGTGGATATTGCATCCAAAAATATATGTTACGACATCTCTTAGTATGATAAGAGCATCATGTTAAGATAGGGCATCTAGTTGTTTTGTTTAGTGCATCCATTTGTATGAACATTAGGGCATCATTGTGTATGTTTAGGGCATCTATTTGTATGTGTAGGGTAACGTGTAATCATAATCAGTTATCGATTTTTGTTATGATAAGGGCATCTGTTAGTATGATTAGGGCATCACACGAATTGGTACAACATTTCTTAATATAATAATACAACATTTGTTTGTTTTCAAACAGATTCCCTTTAATATCTCAAATAGATGCACTAAAATGCATACTTATCGAAAAAAGTAGAAAAAAATTTTAAATTTTTGAAAATTATTCAAAAAAAATTTCTGAAATTATTCAAAAAAAAAGAATTCCCCAATTTTTTTATCAAAATTTCAAAATTTTGAACTTTTTTTTCAAATTTTCGATTTGAAAAATATCGATATATTCAAATTTTTGATTTTTTTTCAAAATTTTTAACCTTTTTCAAATTTTCAAAAAAAAAATATCGATTTGTTTTTCAAATTTTCGAACTTTTTTTCTAATATTCGATTTGAAAAATATCGATTTTTTTTCAAATTTTAGAACTTTTTTTCTTATTTTCGAACTTTTTTTCATGTTTTTGAACTTTTTTTCAAATTTTGAAAAAAAATATCTATTTTTTTTCAAAATTTTGATTTTTTTTTCAAATTTTTGATTTGAAAAAAATCGATTTTTTCAAATTTTCGAAAATTTTCCAAATTTTTGATTTTGTTTTCAATTTTTTGAACTTTTTTCAAATTTTCAAAAAAAATATCGATTTGTTTTTTCAAATTTTCGAACTTTTTTTCAATTATTCGATTTGAAAAATATCGATTTTTTTTCAAATTTTTGTATTTTTTTTTCTTATTTTCGAACTTTTTTTCTTATTTTCGAACTTTCTTTCAAGTTTTTGAACTTTTTTTCAAAATTTTGATTTGACAAATATCGATTGTTTTTAATTTTCAAATTTTTTCCAAATTTTCAAAAAACAAATTCAATTTTTTGAACTTTTTTTACAAATTTTTTTAAAAAAATTACGATTTGTTTTTTCATATTTTCGAACTTTTTTTCAAATATTCAATTTGAAAAATATCAATTTTTTTTCAAATTTTTGAATTTTTTTCCAATTTTCAAACTTTTTTTCATATTTTCGATTTTTTTCAAGTGTTCAAACTTTTTTTCAAATTTTCGAAATTTCTTTTCAAATTTTCCAACTTTTTTTTTCGAATTTTCAAAAAATATCGATTTTTTTCAAATTTTTGAAAAAAAATTAATTTTCGATTTTTTTTCTTCATATTTTCGAGTTTTCAAATTTTAAATTTTTGAATTTTTTTTAAAAATTTTCGGATTTTTTTATAAATTTTTGAATTTTTTTAAAATTAATAAAATTATATATTTTTTGTAAATATATAAAATTAAATGAAATACAATCTCACTCTTAAAAAATAAAGAAAGTTACAAATA
>BQNB010209449.1:0-10337 GCA_026074375.1 Tanacetum coccineum
TACAACAGCCCACAAGGGCACTTTCTAGCTTAATTTTAAGCTAGAAAATGGATCCTTATGGCTTAGAGACTTATAGCACTGTAAAGCTTATACAACAAGCTATACAAATCAGCAAAGAATAAGCAGTTTGAAACATAATTAAGCTATGAAAATGGCTTATGAAAATGGCTATCTAACTCAGTATATGCTGAGTTTTTGGTTTTCTAAAAGACAAAAGTGTGACAACCATGACTTGAGCAGGTTAGTCAAACCCTTAGTATTTGACTTTATGTCTATGGTGATGTGCGGCTTATGTGAATTATGTGCTATGTGTATGAATATGTGTTTATGAGATAGTGGAAATCCATCGTTTGAATGTGAGTATTCAAAAAGATTGGATTAATGGTGAAAAATGGTAATTTCCTTTCGTTCACTTTTAAGTGACAAGGAAAATAATTATTGGAAATTTAGTGTTTTGGCTTTAATGTGTAAGTATTTATACGTATATGTATTTTGTGTTAGTTATTTAAGGTAGGCTTAGCGTTTAAGTGTTAGATTTAAGAAAATGTAAAATTTCTAATTTTAGAAAGTTAGGTTAGAAATGAATAATTATTTTTAGAAAGTTAGTAAACTGCGTTAATACAAAAAGGAAGAGTTAAATTAATTAAAGTTTTTATAAAAACTTGAGGTTTTAAATGTAAATATAAAATAAAAAAATAAAAAATAAAAAAAATATATATATATATTGGTTCGGCCGGTTTAAGGTTTTAAAAAAATATATATAATTAAAATTTAATACTAATCCTAATTCTAATCTAAAACCTAGTTAGACTTAGACTAGGATTCTATCTAGGTATCTATAAATACTAAACCTAAAACCCCCATTCACCCTTTAATTTTGGCCGGCCATAAGAAGAGAAAAAAAGAGGAGACGAAACTTTTTTTGGGTTTCGCTTTAAGGTACGATTCGACTTTTAATTCTCGTTCGTCTAATTTTCCTAGTAACTTAAATTGTGATGGATTTAGGTTAAAATAAGGTTTATAAATTAGGGTAATTAATTTACAGAAAGTTTATGATATTATGATGTTAGCTTAGTCATTAGATTAATTAGATTAGCGATTTGAGCATGCGTTAGGGTTTAGATCACTCAAGTTAGATGCGTAATTCACTGCAGAAAGTTAGGCAGTTTTGTAACGAGCATAACTCGGTCATAAAAGATCAAATAAATAATTTACAACATACTGGAGATAACCTCAGAGAGTCTACTTTCTAGAAAATCCGGCCTCATAAGTTTTTATGGTCGGGAAGTGGGTCAAATGGTCAATACAAAATCAGTGTGTAAAACAGTGACGGATTTCAGTTTTGATTTTGATTTTTCTAAAAATACTTAGACACTGAGTTAGAGGCTCTAAATCACGTGGAAGTTAGTTCATATATTGTGTGTGACCTCTGAATTTTGGCTAAGGTCAGAGAGGGGTTTAAGTTGGGTAATTAATGCCATACTTTTTAAAGGTCAGATTCTGGACGAATTTTAAACACTTTGGATTAATGATTTTTTTTGGGATATTTATGGAAGGGTAGTGACTTTGGGAGAGCTATGAGAGGTTCATAGGACATATATGTAGCATGGTGAATTTTGGTTTGAATTATGGGAGTGTTTAAGTAATGCGTTTAGGGCACGCAAGTGAGAGTAAAATTCTGCATAAAACCAGAAAGTGTTAAGTGAAACGTTTAGGTGCGAATAGTAAATATATGATTTAATAAGGTTATAAAACAAGTGTAGGGCTATGATAGATCATATAGGAATCCATCATAGTTGAGGTTACATCATTTTGGGTTGAATGCATATTTGATGGTAACTTATTTTGTGCTTATATTGTTTTAGATTGTACTGTAGTTATTTGTGAAGAGTTTGTGGATTGAAGCTAGCAATCAGGTGAGTTTTATAGTCCCATTTTTAAATGTCTTTACATTTTGGATGAAAATGAATGCGTATGAACTAAAGAATGTTTTGGAATGCATGAATTGTGAGTTAAAATGTATTAGGACAATTTGCTACGTTATATGACTTAAGTTTGCATGTTGAATGTGATATTGGTGTTATCGTCTCTCATTGAGGCAAGACTTGGGATTTATCCCGAGTGATAATTGGTGGTTATCGTCTACTTATTAGCAAGGTGAGATCCTTGGAGCTTATCAACTCCTTGAGAAATTATGTTATCGGTACAGAGTCTGGAATGGGATATTGGGATCCTTTCCATTACTATTAGTGGATCGGGGTAACGTTCTTACCCAGTTGTTGTAATGATCGGGGTAACTTATCTACCCCATTATTATGGATTGCATGTTTATCATAAGTTCATATTTTGCAAATTGCCCTTTATTGTTTTTGATAATCACAGTAATTTCGGTTTAAAGTTTAATTGTTTGTCCTAAACCTATGTCTCTCACCAACCAAGTTTTGACGTATTTTACATCATTTTTCAGGTGAGCATATGAGGTTAGGCAAAGTGGCTAAGAGAACTGCTAGGTGCATGGAGCATACTTCCCATTTGTTTTTATTGCATGAACTTATGTATTTTGTTTTGCATTTTAATAGGAGCGTGATATATTTTTCTGTATTTGAGGGACCCCACATTCTTTAATACAATAAGCTGTTTTTGTTTAGGATTTAATCGATATTGTGTCATGTCAACATTGTGTTCATTGACTCATTTATGCATTTAGAAATTCTCTGTTTCGACACCATTGTGTTATGATGATATCCGTGACGTTACGCCTCGCGTTTCCGCCTTGGCGGGGTGTGACAAAAGGTAGTAGGAAGAATCTTACAAAAATACTACACGTTTTAACGGTAAATGATTATCGGGTCGTTTTCCCAAAGATTTATGAAATTGAGACCTCGTTTGTTATTTGGACAATGACTTGAATTGGTTCGAAGAAGATTTATTTTCTAAAATCCTAATAGTGAACAAATAAAGGGACAATTAAACCTAACTACGAGAAAATAATACGGGAAATTAGATTTTAACTAAAAACGCAAATCGGGAATCCTAAACGGGACCTAAAAAACCTAATTTATCAAAATTAAGTCCTAAATTGATCTTTTTGGTTTTTATAAGTCTTAATTGACTAAAAAGCTAGGGCAAAGAAAACTAGACCAAAAACGAAAGAGTTTTAAGCTAAAAATCACTAAAAATATGAACGGGATTCAATCCCGTTCTTTAAAAATCAAAATTTTGCAAATTAAACCCTACGAAAGCAAATCTAATTTTCCTAGGTTCTAAATGTTAAAAGAAAATTTTCTAAAAAAGAATTTTATTTTTTTGACTTTTTTATAATTTTTTATGAATTAAAAACGATTTTAACAAAATTAAATGTTTAAAAATACTAAACTATTTATAAAAAAACTGGAAAAATTACGAAAAATAGCTTGAACTGTGAGGAATCTAGGAAAAATAAGCTCGTGAAAACAGCTTATCGAATAAGCTGTGAAATAAGCCAAAACAGCTTATTATACAAAATTAGCTCAAAATTGTGCATATATATTTAACCCCCCCTTAAAAAAAAGGAAAAAAAAAAACTCTACTGATGTAGTTTATTGTAGCACTTTGGTATGTGGTGTGTTGGTTTTAAAATGCTTGGTTGATGGTGGTAGAGGTCCCGGGTTCGAACCTTGCTCACGTCCGGGGCCTTCCCACATCCTAATGATTTGCAATCCATTATTTTATAACTTTTTAAAACACTTAAAAATAAGCAACTTTTGTGAAAACAAACTTTTTGAAACTTAAAAATAAGCACAAAAATAAGCACTAAAAGGGAAAAGTTTGCTTAAAAGCTTAAAACTAAAAAGAGCTAAACTGTTTTCAATTTTTAGCACAATTTTGCAACTATCAAGACAAATAAGCAAGAGCAGATAATAAGCTATATCTAATAAGCATAAGAGAACAAAAATAAGCAAAGAAACTGAGCTACAATAAGCTAAAAATGACATAAACCTTAGAAAGCTAAAACACTTAAAATTTCTTTAAAGCTAAACTGCAAATAAACTCAAAGAATGAAATAAGCTAACTCTAGGACTAATTAAGCTATTTATAAGCTAAGCCTAACCTAATAAGTAGATCTAAGCAGAATTGAGCTCAGAACACAAGCCATAAGCTGAATTATCAAATTAAGCACTTTGGTGACTTAGCATACCAAAACAGACAAACAGGCACGTTTGTGCTTATTTTTAAGCACACACACGGATCCTTATGGAAATAAGCCTTACACCTATTTAATCATAGACCTAAAAGCTACTTGAAACAGCTTTTAAAACAAAGTTTGAAAATAAGGAGCTCAATGAAAAAGCTGGTTGAAAACAGCTGAAACACTCAGAACATGCTGATTGGATTTTTGGCTTTCAAAAAGACAAAGTGCTATATTTGAGCTTAAAAACAGATGTGTAAATAAGCAGGATTTTGTAAAATAAGTTCAAATAGATTGACTATGATCTATAAACTATTTGTATTTTAAAAATTAAAACCTAATGACTAAATTTACCCTCTGAATTTTGAACTTGAAAATAGCTTTTTGTCTGTTTTCCCTATCTGATGCATATGACACTTAAGTGTCCAAAACTCAAATCCAAAAGTGCAGGCAACAAAATTTGATTCTATACTACCAAAAACACCAAAGTGAATACAAATTAAACTACCAATTTAGCTAAAACTAACTAGAGTTTATAATGCTATTTTAACTAAGCCTATACTAACAGATTCTACTAACTACCTACTAACTTGATTTTAACTGAATTAAGCTACCAAAACTTAAAAAAACAGAACCTATAAACTTTAAATTTAAGTTTAAACTGAATTCAAAAGGTCAAATGGACACTGGTTGTCCCAAACACCCCTTTAATTCTGTCAAACTCATATTTAGCTTATAGATTTGAGTTTTAAAGTTAGAAAATGAGATACCAGATTATAACAAGCTTTTAACACAACTACTTAACAGATTTAAACTACTAATTAAGCCAGAATTTTAAGCTAACTAATTATGCTATATTTTTTTGGTTTTTTGACAGGTTTTATAAAATAGCAAGCAAATTAAAATCTAAGCTAACTAAAGAACATATTAAGCATTAGATGACTAAAATAAGCAGTAATAAGCAGATCTAAACTACAAATAAGCATACAATAAGCAGATGAAGCAGATTAAAGCTAATAGTACAAATTTAAGCTAGAATGTAAAGAAGAAACTTACAGGAGCCTTTGCTCTAAACAAGGCTAAGATTAAGCTCAAATGAGCTATCAACAAGCTCCAGCTTATCCTTAGATAAGCTGGTGAGGTCCTGGAAGTCCTTCCATGATTGACTTCCCTTCCATGTTAAGCTGAGGTAATTTTTAGGGGTAGATTGAGTATGATAAGCTCAACTAAGCTTTTGAGAGCTTGGTTGAGCTATTAGCCAGCTTAAAAGTAGATTGTGAACAAAAATAGAGCTTATTCAAACAATTATGTATCAAAGTAAAGCATTAAGAACAATTGATCAATTATGAAAAGCAGAATTTTATTACTAATTAAAACTGGTTACAAACTAAAAATAAAAGTTACATTAAGTAGAAATCTATAAGCTAAAAACGATTTTGAAAATTACATAAGCTAATTCTAAAAGCTACTCTCTATCACTACTCCTATATATCCTTGTGAGTGAGGGTGCCCCTTTATTTATAGGCTTGAGAAGAAGCTTCCAGGTCTCAAACGCTCCTCTTGATCTTTTAATCTCATGCGTCCATTTCTTGCAATCATTGGATCCTCATTCTAGGCCATTTGATCGATAAGTGTGCACACGGATTGCCAGCATGGCAATCCGTGTGTCAGAGGCTTTGTGCTTCTTTAACAAAGGTTTTAGTGGTAAAAATTACATACCTGTATGAGTTTCTGTAAGCCCACTGTATCAAATCTCTTTGTATATCTTGACCAATCAGAGGCTTTGAGGACGTTTCCTTTTGCTGACATGTAGCATAGCACTCGAATCTTATAACCATGTCATTAATTGAGATTTACCCTTTGTTTTAGCAGGGTAATTGGTGAGAAAGACGATGAACATTAAAAACAGAATTTCCCGCGCTCTGTCTCTTTTCTTTTTATAACTTATGGTTGACCCGGGAGTGTTGGTGTTTAGACTTGGCCCGGGTTTATAATAAAGTGATGTGCCGGTTAAACGGGCTTGTGAAATGGTTTTTATTATAAAGGGATAGCCACTACCGATACTCTTTAATAAAAAGGAGATAACGGTGTTAGGGTTTAGGGACTATTTTTGTGAATTTGGTTTAACATTATGGCTCATTTGGGTATTTTGAGGGTTTTGGTATTTTGTGGGTTGACCATTGTTGACCAATGGTTGACTTTTGATGACCTTTTGCTAGAAACTTTTGGCTCTTGTGCACTCTTTCCGTTCCCGTGTCCGTGTTTGTCTGGTTTTGACCGTTTTCTTGTGATTTTTACATTATCCGTACCTACACATTTACAAACAACAAAATACACAAATACAAGCATATTTTTGCACATGTTGATCATTTAAGGGCCATTTTTGGTATAATAAAGATATGTGATTTCTCGCATATCAATGGTATATGAATTAGATACAGATCATGGTGTTGGACTAATGGACTTGGGCTGGAATCATGTCTAAGCAAAAGTTGGACCTTTCACATGAGCTTTAATACTGATTCGAGAATTATTGTTAGTATTAGGCTAGATTATGATTTATTAAACAAACCAAAGATTCAAATCTCCATAAACATGGCTAATACCCAAGGGTATTAGCCCTCAAACATCATAATCAATACAAGAGTAATAATCCAACCAAGGTAAACTAACTGATTTAAACGAATGATACCAAAAATCAAACGATTACTAGAGTATAGGAGATTACAAAGTGTTTCCTATGGAATTAGTAGCTTTGCTTGACCTCTTCTGCTCTTTTTGTCTTTTGAAAATCGACTTTTGTGGTTAAGGTATAAAAAATATGATCAAGCACATTGAAAACCAATTTTTTGGTTTTTATTTATAGGGTCTGAAATTTGGTCGATACGACGTATCGAGATACATGGATACGGCGTATCGAGAGTTTCTTAGAGTAGGGACCACGTTCGATATCTTCCAGAATATTTTATTACTTTAAATTGAATATGGCGTTTGGAGTTCTCCTGGATACGACGTATTGGAATTTGAGTCTTCGTGGTTTCTTGTGAAGTGCAGGCACAAATACACCGTATCATCCTTAATGGATACGGCGTATAGGATGTCAGAGTCAGTTTCTTCAAATGTCTTCGTTTAAGCTCCAGAATACGTACCTTTTTGCTAATCATCACCAAGTACTCCATAATTACTACAATTCTCAAATACAAACGATTAAGTAACAATTCTTGCAATAATCATACAAAATGGGTTATTTACCTGGGATAAATGATGTTATAAAAGTGACGTTATTTGATGTCATCAAATATCCCCGACTTGAATCCTACTTGTCCTCAAGTAGCTTTTAGAAGTTTAAAAAAATGTATCCCTAAGGATTTTTTTTCCGTTAAGCATTTATTTGATCAATTACAAATACACAACCAAACACCTCACAAAATAGGAAGATGAAAACACTCAAATCACTCAACTAATCTATGTGGTAACATGTAACTATTTCGCTCAATGACTTAGTCGTGACGAGTATTCTATCATAGGCTTGGCAAGGATACACATCTCCACTACTAGAGCTAAGGAATAACAAGTTTATAAAGGTAAAATGGGTTTTATTTTGAAGGCTTAGGGTTGATCATTCTAACAATCTTTCACCAAAAGTACCACACCAACAAGGCAGCTGAATTACACATACATGGCCGTAACGGCGGAATAGACATGTGTGTTCAATCACAACCTCATTTGAGTTTAACCAATGGTTAGTGATGAAGAATGATATAGGGTATGGATCTTCTAACTTTCACCAAAACTAATAAACCAACAAGGAAGCTGAATCACGCATGCATGGCCGTAATGACATAATAGACATGCATGACCCGATCACATCCTCATTCGAATAAAACTCAAGGTTAATGATTAGCAAAGGGAAATAAATTGTTGTTAAATCATATTTACGAAACAAATAGACTAAGTCCAAACAGATAAGGTACAAGTTGCTAGACACTTTTTCCTGGCCGTTACCATGATAAAGACACAACGATCAAAAACAACAACCTAAGTTGGCGTTCCCGTAATGGTCAACTCCTAATCATCCCATACTTTACATACTTTTACAAAGACAGGTGGCGATATCTACCACTTTATACAAACTTTACATCGTCGATTTATAACCATCTATCAACGAATAATCGATCTTTCAAATAATTCCATCGGTTTAAGCTTTAATGAACCGACTATTTTAAACTTTCCTTCTCTTTTGTGTTGCGATTTTCTAAATTTTTTATTTTTTTTTACAATACTATGAATCTCGGTGTAATTCACCATCTTCACGATCATAATAACTCCAAATAATTTATTCCATGATTCTTCATTCTTCGGGCATACTAATAATTGTGATGGTAGTAAAAATACATGAGTTTTTGACTACTTTTTACATTCCTATTGCAATGTGCAAATTTCCCAACCATACTAGAGATAGAAAATGACACAAGACACAGGAAATACATACTTTACACTTTAAGCAACTAGCAACAGATAAATGGACTTAATCTAACAGGGTAGGCTAAGGTGTGAAGGTGTAACGAAACAAATAGTTGGTGTTATCCTAAAGGATTGGCTCTATAGGTTTTTTTAGGGGTATCTTACTCTAAAAATGAGAGTAAACAAAGAGTTTATACGGGGGTTAACTAACCAGTGTAGTTTGTTAATAATACAACATATAAAGGCTTTTTGGGTGTAATCCTAGAAATTTACCCATTTAAATAAGTTACTCCATCTAAATCCATAGTACTCATTATTGTGGTCTCGAATAGATATACCAAGCCAAGTTCTAAAGTCTAAAACATCACTGGCACACTCATATTTTTTTGGGATCTGGGTAAACATTTAAACATTTGGATTGGATAAGGTGACTCCTCATTAATATCTAATAAGGGTTATGTGTGTAGGTTATGTAACTAGTAATTTCACAAAAGTATGCTTGAAAAAAATTTAAATTTAAGTATAATTTAAGCATTTTAATGTGAAAAATAGGACAAGTAACTGTCTAATTCCCATCCCCCCCCCCCCCCACTTAAATTATACAATGTCCTCGTTGTATAGATAAAACATCAACAACGGGAAATTAAAAGAATTAGAACGAGAAACTGCCCTGATGTTTTGCTCGGTAGATTCTCCGAGTTGAGTTTATTAGCAAGAATGTGTGTTGTAAATGCGTCTGAGTTCCACATGACTACAACACACATAGGATTCTAGGTGATCGATACTTCACCAACTTTGCCAATTTCTTTTCTAGCGAGGTCCTGTGCAGAATATAGGAAAAACATGCAAAATCCTATCTCGGGTATCATGCGGTTAATAAATAATAAAAACAATAAACTGTACAGACAGTCAATACGCCGTATCCAATAACTAGGATACGCCGTATAAAAAGTCCTATAGAAAGTAACAATACGAGTTAGTCTGCCAAATACGCCGTATCATGTTGATCCCACTTGAATAGATCTTGCTTAGCTTGTAAAAGGCTTAGTTGTATTGAATAAAACCAAGACAACTATGGTAGAAACTTTGATTGAATATATCAAAGACTATACGGAATCTAGTCTATGATACTAAGAAGAACAAGCAATAAAACAATGACAAACAAGATTGTATAATACCAAACTTTAAGCCTCAATATATTAATACGAACACTTTTGATAGTTTTAGGGTTATACAAAACCTTGAAGCTATAAATGACTGTATATGAAAATGAGATATTTAAACTACATGCCCTAGGGTCTCCTTTTAAACACCAAGGAACCCTAATAGGCTTACAATGCGTTTTCTACACATACATATCTTTTCCTAAAATATCTCATACATATCACTTTAGCAGTACTAAAACAGACTAACTAACTTTAACAGCAGAAACTTTTCTAGCAGTAGTAACAGTTGTACTAGCAGTACTAATATTACACTAGCAGTAGTAATGACTTGGAACTTTTTCTTCAATCTTGAGCAGCAGCAGTAACTCTAACCAGCAGTTGTAACTTGAACTAGCAGTAGTAACAGTTAAGAATCCTTTTATTCCCAACAACATCCTTATTGGTTTTGTATTTTCCTACTAAAGATTTCAAGTTGCTCGAAAGCCTCGGTTTTATTCTTAAGAAATTTTGTCCAAGTATACCTAGAATAGTCATCTGCT
>BQNB010209451.1:0-10337 GCA_026074375.1 Tanacetum coccineum
AATGGATTTTGAAACGGGTAGAAAGGCAACGTTTTTAGCAATGTTTGGTTTTGTTCTAACAAACGGTTTTCTCCACATTTATGAAGATACAAGCATTGTAATATAGTATAAGCATTTAAATCAGACAGAGAATGCAAATACGAACATGTAACATCTTTAGACACACACTCTTCGAGAAGTAGATCATAAATGTTTGAAAAATTAGCCTTTTCAGATTCAAGTTCGTCAACCTCTTTTTCAAGGGATTTAACGTACTCATAATCTTCATGCATTTCCGTTTTAAGTTCATGTTCAAAGCGAAAACTATCATTTTGACTTTTTATGGAAAGAGGCATTAATAAGGTTTTATCAAAAGTTCCATATCATGAGCAGTTGGCACCCGAAAATAATCACTAGTATGTTTAAACCAAGTTTGATCAACAATTTCCCTAAATTGATTGATGTTAAATGTCATTTCGTTAAAAACTTGTCTACTTTTACTAATGGATTTTGAAACGGGTAGAAAGGCCACGTTTTTAGCAATGTTTGGCTTTGTTCTAACAAATGGTTTTAACCAATTTCGTTAAATACATAATGAACGAACTTCATGTTCGACTCAATATTTTGAGGCTAACATTAACCAATTTCCACAGAGTTTCCAAATCTTCCCTGTCAAAGCTTCTAAGCATCTGAATAAAGGCTGGGTACCTCTTTGAACTTCCATCAGCTACTTAGAAAATAAGGAGATCTAGACCATGCTGATCTTTCCTTCTTTAACAATCTTCTAGTCAATAATGCTTAGAGGTTTAGTGGCTAAAGGTATAGCATCAACTGCTACTTCCTTTTTATCAGGAACAATTTTCATGAGCTCTTTCATCTTTGTTGCTTCCTAATCATCATCCACCTTTTGCTTCTTTGCATTTTCTTGTTCGAGCTCATTTCCTGCTCTTTTTGAACTGCTTTCTTCTGCTATCTCTGCTTTCTTGAAACTTTTTTCCATTACTTCTGCTTTCTTGGAACTTTCTTCCATTTTAGTGCCTTTCACCAACTCTGTTCTGAAGTCAATAAAGGTGTTCACCCTCTTGGAAGCTTTATCAAACAATTCTTGAATATTTGCAAAGGACTTGCTCTTCAAATCTTAGGGCTTCCATCCTACCATATTCTTCAAGTAGGTACACATAATACTCCTTTGTTAAGCTTTTGTAGGTGGCTTGTTCCTATTTTCTTCTATCTTTTTTGTAGTAAAATGTTTTCTTCTTTTCTCCAAGAGTTGTTGAAACAATTTAGCCCTTTCTTCAATGGTCAACTCTACTTGTTCTCTTGCTTGCAATCTTTCAGCTAATAACTAATCAGCCTTAATCTTTTCCTGTATATCATTCCATTCTTCAGTTAAGGCTACATTGGCTTCATCTTTTTCCCTTGCGAGACTCGCTTCCTCATCAAATTCAGCTTGTAATCTTATAGCTTCTTGTTTATCAAAGCTGATTTAATCTTTCTTCTTTATCTTTGCGGGTTCTTCAACCATTATACCTTTACCCTTGTCCTTTGAAGGAATTGTTGTTGTTGTTGTTGTTATTGATTCACTTGGCTCTTGAAGAAGAATTCCTTTAGTAGTTGTTGTTGTAGCAATAGAACCCTTAGGTTTTACACTTTTTAATTTTGCCAGTGCTTGAGCCAAAGTTATTTCATCTTTAGTTATTGTAGCAGCACTAACTGTTGTAGCAATGCTAGCAGTATTAACTTTACCAACATCACTAACTTCTTTAACAGGAACTTCTCTTTCAATAAACACCTCATCACCATGTAAATCATTTACATTAAACATTTTAGCATCATGAACATTCTCCAGGGTGATGTTTTCATCAACATCAATATCATGAATTTTCCTCTCCTGTTTAAGAGCATCCTCCTGAGAGGAGACTTTCTATTGCCTTCCCTTTGACTTCTAGATGGTTCGCCAGTAGGACAAGAGCTAAGATCTGATTCGTCAATCGGCGAATCCATGACGCTGTAAACCTTGCAAAGGGGAAGAGTTCGATGGTAACGCACCTGATACAAAGAGGGGGTGGGGGAGGAGTCTGAAATCTGTAACTAGCTTCATAAGAGGAAACTCTCTTGCAGATTCTACCAACCTTGTTATAAATATTCTGTGCTTATAAGTTCAGATCCTCCTTCTTCTCTAACCTTCTTGTCTCTAAGTTTCAAACTTGTAAGCTCTTGAGTTGAGCAACCCGCCCCACCCCCCTTCTTCGTAGTTACTCTACCACACCCGTCAAGACACTTTGTTGTAATTTGGTACACGTTCTCTAGGTCAAGCACTCTTTGTTGTAATTTGGTACAAAAATCTATCAATTCCTTAAGTTGCATACTAGGCTCCTCATTGACAGCCTAATCTGCTACATTTGTAGGATCACTAGGCTGAGGTACCTCAGTGTCCTTTCTCTTTGACCTCTTAGATTTTTGTTTCCTTTGAGGTTGAGATGATGAAGGTTAAGTAATGATGGGTGTATGATGGGGATCAGTTGGCATTGTTGAACCTTTACCCATTTCTTCTTGAGCTTGAACCACCAAGGTTGGAAATAAGGGTGTTTCCCTTCCTGAAAGTCTTTTCCTTGCCTTCTCATGTTAGCAAAAATCTTCTTTATGTGAGAGGGTGTAACATAAATCCTCTTGTGACTTGACATCCCCTCCAATTGATTATCCAAAAAGACTTATATAAACCTTGGATACATCAAGAATTTACCAGCATTATCCAAGTTGTTCACCATGCTTTCAAAAATATATTTGGAAAAGTTGAACTTTTGGTTTGTAGCTAAACAGATAATTGCAGAAGACATAGTGCTACTAAATTCATTCCATGCAGTAGTCTTAGCACTTAGGCATTACAAAATAGTACGAATAAGAAATTTCCATTGAGGGGAAAAGAATGCCTTATAGAAAGTTAGTTTCTGAGAAAGTTTTTCATACCCCATTCTTGTAAGTTCTTTAAAAATTGTGGCATTAGACAAGCAATCCGTACCTTCCTCATCATCCAATTGAAGGTCTCTTCTAACAAATGCTTTAGTAACAACTATCTTCTTCCCATCCACTAGGGTTTGTAACTGTTGTTCCCAATTGACCATTTTCACCTTGACATTAGCCCAAAATTGTTCAATACACGAAGTATATATAGTGGGATTAACGGTTAAAGCATACTTTATGGTGTGTGCATTCAAAAAATCAACAATTTGTTCAAACCCCTAACTTTCAGCGGGTTTAGCCAAAAACACGACTAAATTGTGAGTATCAGCAAACTGTAGGGTCTTTATTGTGTTGGGTTTTGATAATGAATGATGAAATTGAGTTAGGGTTTGTGATTAGAGAGTATATGATTGGATGAAATCGATTAAATGAGTGAATGAAACCCTTAATCAAAGTATTTATGAAACTACCCTCAACAGCATTAACGTTCACCAGCAGTTGTAAGTTATGCCTAGCAGCATTAACTTTCAACTAGCAGTAGTAAGTAACCCAGCAGTAGTAACTCAGCAGTAAGTTAAGCCTAGCAACATTAACTTACAACCAGCAGTAGTAAGTTATGCCTAGCAGCATTAACTTTCCCAAGCAGCAGTAAGTTTATGCCTAGCAGCATTAACTTTGAATCACCAGCATTAACTCTTATTCCATTCTAATCAGCTTTTCCATCATCAAATTAACATTTTAGCTCACAAAATCTCTCTATCTATTTTTAAACAACTCTTTTTCTGTTTTTTAACTCATCACTTCTCTCAATTCTTTTTCTCACCTAATCACTCTATCTGTTTTTATTACACATCTCTCTTTCTGTTTTTTAACTCACAAATTCTCTCAATTCTTTTACTCACCAAATCACTCTATTTGTTTTTATCCCACATCTTCATCATCATCTGAATTGACAATATCTTCCAATTCAGGCATATTTGGATCATCTGGAAGTTTAATGCTTGATTTTCTACCAACAGCATTAACTTCATTTGTGCTAGCAGCATTAACATTGTTAGTGTTGTTAACATTATCATTCTTCTCTTGATCATTATTTTCATCCTCTTTACTTAAATCACCACCTTCTTTTCCTGGTTCTTCAGTAACATTCTTTTCATCATCTCCTGAAAGTTTGAATTCAGCATTAGGAGAACTCTTTGAACTTTGAGAGAATAGTGGATCAGCAGGCCACAATGGTAGAAAAATGTAATCTTTGCCAGGTAATGTCTCCATTTTACCTGCATCATCACATGCTTTTGTACGTGCATTACCATTAGATTGATTTCCTGCAACAACTGGCTTATAATTCATTGAATTTGTTAGTGCATCAATATCAAAAAGCCAATTTGGTCCACTTCTTTAACTATCCTAGTTCTACTGTTGAATACTATAAATGCTTTACTATTGATTGAGTACCCAATAAAGAATCCTTCATCAGCCTTACCATCAAACTTGCCTAAGTGATCTATATTGTGGATTTGAAACCATAAGTTTTTCTGCATGCATTGCATGATATTAATCTACTTCTTAAGTGTAGGTCCTAGGTTTAGGATCTGACTAGCCTTTGTAAGACTATAGATAACTTGGATAAATCCAAATCAACTATATGAGAGACACTGACTATGAATTATCAAGTGTTAATGCGGAATCTTAACACAAGAGTAAAGAAGAAACGATAATACTAAAATGCTATTAAGCTCTATGCTTCTATTGATATTTCTCAAACGTACATGTAACATTGTGCCTTAGGGTTCCTCTTATACACCAAGGAAACCCTAATGGGCTTTACAAACACCAAAGGATAATACATATCCTTTCCTAAGATATCTCCTAAGATATCTCTAAGATAACTATTACTATTCTGTTACATAAACAGACTTAACTATAAACAGAACTAACTATGACCAGTACTAACTCTAGTACTGCTTATAACACTAAGAGAGACTCTACCCTACAAACTTAGTACTGGACAGACATAACTTATATAACTGCCAGTATTAACTCAATACTCAAACAGAACTAACTATACAACCATGACTAATTGTTATACAACCAGTATTAATTCTGTTACAATCTATTTCCACAATCCTCCCCTAACTTGAACTTCTTGTGAACTTCCAAGTTCCTTCAAACATTCTGGATCTTTACTTAAAACCTTTAAGCTTTCTGAGGATGTTGTAAATAGAATTCTTCAAGTTGTTCTTGATCTGCAACACTTCAAGTCTTCTCTTTGTTATCTTTGCAGCAACAAACTCTCACAAATCCTTATGTATCAGCACCATTGACAACTTTTTTACATCAATCAATAGTTTCAGTCTATCTCAACACTTCCAGGTGAGATAAACTAGCTGTGAGAGGTGAATCAATTGAAAATTTTTAAATGGATTTGATGTCTCTTTACCAGTTTAGCCATTAACTCTCTGGATGTCATTCCTTTTGGCCACCAAAAGGTGTATGTCCATGGTTAACTGAAAACCATTTCAACTCTCAGTACTTGAAACATTGGTGAGTTGAATACAATAGGTTTTTTGGGGGGTTTGGCAAACCATTATTAGCCATAAAAGACGGAATTTGAAATGCTGCCTTTACCTGAGCCATTTGCTCAGGGCTAGTCAATCCTTGGCACCTAGAAAAGGTAATTCAGGTGGATTGTAACCATGTCAACTCTTTGTACAAGAAACTTGTGTGAGTTTATATACAAACCACTTTTTGGTAAAAGTGTCAACCATCTAATCATGGATTTGCAATTAGTTCTTTACCAATAAGCCATAATCTTATGGACTAGTTATGGTTTTTCCACTCAGCCTTTTACCACAAGCCATAAACTGTGCGGCTAGCCAACTCATCCCTTAACCAGATATGTTGAGGTAGAAAAACCATACAACTTATTTGCAAGTTGTCAACCATAGAACGGATTTGAGAAGTCTTTACCAAGAGCCGTTTGCTCTTGGACTAGCCAGTTCTTATGTTGATTAGACATGGTGAACTGATAACCATTTGTTGTGTTAGTGCATAGCACCTCCACCAAGTGTTATCCTTCTCATCTCTATCCTAGACTTCTAACTTTACAAACTTCACTACTTCCTAATACCAGCTTGCTTTTCCATCATTTTTAACATTTTGTAGCAATTTTCATCTGGCTTTCCTCCTTGTAGTTTCTTATCTAACATGGCTTTGCACATCTCAGCAGATAATGGATATGTTCTTTCAATCAACATATATACATCCATAGACTCTAAGTTCAAGCAATGTACTCTACAAGACTCATAATATCTCCAACTTATGATCTTTTGCTGTCCTACTTCACTCCATATAGGATCTGTACTAAGAGGTTCTTCAAACATATCCTTCAAATATTTCCAAAATACCCTCTCTAGCTCATCCTCTGGTCCATTCATCCCATATCTATTCATTACAATCCTATACAACTCAGTAAGATCATCTCTAGATATAGACTTCATCATAGCACCAAAATTAATGTATACTATGTCAGTTCCATCTTCCCTAACTATTTGGTACACTCCTTTTTCTCCTTGCTTGATTATCTTATAGGTGGCTATACTAGGTGTTTTCATAGCTACAGGAACAAGATTAATTAGAGTTTTAGTACCTGTGACAGACTCTTCTTGCTCACCAACTTCATCTGAATCTTCAGAGTCATCTTTATCAACACTTGTATGCAATCCTTTCCTTGCCATCTGTTTTCTTCTTTTTCCAGACTTCTTGGTTGGCTCATCTTCCTTTGCTTCATCATCTTTCATTCTTTTTGGAGTCTTTGTCTGAAGCTCTTCACCAAATCTTTTCAAACTAGCTTTAGTGGCTTCAAAACTTATTGGTGCAAAGGACTCAACCTGTTTCACAAGCTTATCAAATTCCTTCTTGATTTCTTCAAATTGCACCTCAAATTCTTCAGTCAACGATAACTTCCATGTCCCTTGATTCTTCAAGTAGTTCATCATATAAGTCTTCAGCTGTGATTGAGTCATGGGCTTGTTTCTTTTTGCTCTAGCTCTTTCTTCTGCAAAGTATTTCTTCCTTTGATTGACAAGATCAACCATTTTCTTTGCAAAATCCTCTCCTTGTACTTCACTTCCTAGCATGCTTTTCGACAACTCAGCATTAGCTTCAAGCTTTGCTCTAATTAAATCCCAGTCTTCATTTGTATAATGCTGAGCTTCAAACATGAACTTGAGCTTTTCCTTCTTCTGTTGCTCATTCAATTCTTCTTCTTCTGCAATCCTTTGTGCTAGGAGAATATCCACATGTACTTGTTTTAGCTCACCATCCTCTTCCTTTGCAGAGTATCCCAACCTAATTGCTTCAGCATGTGCTAGCTTCCCTCTTGTAAAAAACTGAGTCCTTTTGACTCTTTGGAGTATTCTTCACTGATCATAGAGCTTTTTCCTTCTCTTTGTCCTTTATCTTGATTAGAAGTAGACTTCTTAGCACCAACAGTACTAACTTGTTCATTACCAGTACTAAGTTGTTCATCACCAGTACTAAGTTGTTCATTACCAGTACTAAGTTTAATACTACCAGTATTAACTCCTTTAGCAGTACTAACTTGATCAGCACTAGCAGTATTAACTTGTTCAACACCAGCATCAACTTTTTCTTGAAAATCCAAGCTTGAGACTACTTTCTTTCCCTTAGCCTCTTTTCTTCTCTTGTATCTCCTTCCCTTGTCAATAGACCTTGTCTTTAAAGAGGCAACCTTGGAGAGAGTTTTGGCTGCTTCAAGAGTATTTGGACTTATGTCTTCCACTTGTTCCTCCCTTGAAGCATTTACTCTTGTTGAAGAAGGAGTAACCAATCCTTGTACTGAAGAATCTAGAGGATCATCTTGACTTCTTGAGCCTCAGGTTCTTCCTCTTCAGAGTCTGACAAAACCAATTTCCTCCTTTTCAAAAACCCTTCCATCTTCTTCACCTTCTTGACTAACTTCACTATGGCATTTCCCATGGTCAGCTTGGTTTGTTTGAGATCCATCTCCAAGCTGTCAATTCTTGATATCAACTTAGGAACTTCATGAAGTAAATCATCCATAGGCATTTGACTTGGAGCCTGTTCTTGTGGGGGTGAGAAGTGATGGTGGACAGGAGATGGCTCCTCATAGATGTGCTCAAATGGTGTAGGTTCAGTGTCAGGTATTGGTGTAGGTGTAGGGATAGTTGGTGGTGTAGGGATAGGTGGTGGTGTAGGGATAGGTGGTGGTGTAGGTGTAGAGATAGTTGGTGGTGTAGGTGTAGTAATGACTGGAGGAGATGATGTGGATGGTACTGGGGGTGTTGATGATGATGGTTGGGATGGAGCCACAGCATCATGTTCTTGTCCTGCATTTGGGTTAGTAGCAACAAGTAACATAGAAGGCAATAAAGGTCTTGGTGCCCCTCGAAAACCCCTTTTCATGTTCCCAAAAATCTTTTTGGTCAGGCTCACAGCTAGATAAAGGTGTTTGTTTTCCGTTTGAATATTCAAAATCATTTGCAGAAAACAAGGATACATCAAAAACTTCGTCTTGCTTTTCAAATTTGCCATCATACCATCAAAAATAAGTTTTAAAAAATTATAAACTCTATTAGTTGATAGACAAATCAAAGCAGTAGCAATATTGCTACCAAATTGATCCCATCCACCACTTTTAGAGCTTATACAGTGCAAAAGATGGTGGACTAAATATCTCCATTGGGGTGTGAAAAAACTTTTCCAAAAGGTGAAGGTTCCATCAGTAGGATACCCCATTTGCCCCATCCCCTCAAAAATTTCATCATTTGGCAACATTGTTATCCCTGTAGCATCTCTTAGTTGAAGTGTATCTCTAATAGACGCCTCAGTGATTGTGTACCCGATGGTATCAATGGTTGCATTTATTTCTAGAGTCCCATCAGCTATTGTATTGGTAGTAGCAGTCTGCCAAAACTATATTACAAGGGAATCATAGATAGTTGGATTAGAAGTTAAGGCATACCTGAGGTTGGAACCTCGAAGAAAATCCACTATCTCAGCAAACCCTGCACTTTTGTCAGGCTTGCGCAAAAACCCCACTTGATTACGTTTGTCACAATATTTTAATTGGGCCATGAGACAACCGTATCAATAAGAGGGATGAATGTTTACTTAGGTTTTGATGCGAGTGAGGTTGTAGATGCTGGTAATAGGACGCTTGACTATTTTCATTATAAAATTAAAAAAGATTTTTACTTTGCGAAAAGGAGATAGCAATAAAAAGATAAGTATGAAGAAGAAATCAAACTTTGTCTATATATAGCTTCTCTGAGAAATGATAATAGAGCCGTAAAAATCTATAACGATAACATTTAAACAGTGATAAAGCAGAAGAAAGTCAAAGTTCCCCCAACCAGCATTAATAATAACCTACCAGTATTAAAAATTACACTACCAGACTTAATTTTGGTCAACCAGAATTAATTAAGAATCAACCCGAATTAATACTGCTTAACTACCAGTATTAATATGAACTAACTAACAATATTAATGACTACTTAGCTACCAGAATTAAACAAACTATACAACTAAGCCTCCCCTTAAATGTAGCTATGGGTTTATCATACCAATGCTAACCACCAAGTAATTAAACCGTGGTCCATCAAAAGGTTTAGTCAATAGGTCAGCTACATTTAGGTCTGTGTGAATTTTCTCCACACTAATGAGCTTCTTCTCATAACAATCTCTTATAAAGTGGTGACGTATCTCGATGTGCTTTGTCTTGGAATGATATACTGGATTTTTCACAATGCAGATTGTGCTTTCGTTGTCAATGTGGATTTTGGTATTCATGAAATTAAAACCATAGTCCAGTAATTGATTTTGAACCCACAACACTTGTCCATAGTAATTTGCAACAGCTACATATTCAACTTTAGTTGTTGAAGTAGCCACTATTGTCTGTTTCTTACATTGCCATGAGATAAGTCTTTGTCCAAGAAATTGACAACCACCTGTTGTGGATTTCCTATCAAGGTTGGACCCACCATAATCACTATCAGAGAATGCTTCCAAGTCAAAGGGTGATTCCCTAGGATACCATAAGCCCAAGTTTGGTTTGCCCTTAAGATACTTAAAGATTCTCTTGACAACATTGAGATGAGAAGTCTTTGGAGTTACCTGAAAACGTGAACAAACATCCATCTATATCTTACTCCTTTGACATTGGGTTTATCTTCCAGAAAATTAACATGCAGATTTACTTCTACTCTTTTGGTTACTAAATTATAAACCCTATAGGCTTTGCTATTTAGTGAGTAACCAACTAAGAATCCTTCATCAGATTTTCCATCCAACTTGCCAAGCACACTAAGAGTATCTAGAATGGTAACATGACACCCAAAAGGTCTTAT
>BQNB010209452.1:0-10337 GCA_026074375.1 Tanacetum coccineum
TTTGTCAAAGCTTTAAGAAGGTCTGAAGAGTCACTGAGAAGAGTTTCTGATGGTGCTGAAGCATTCCTGATACTTACATTGTACAATCTTTGTTTGGACAAAGTTAGTACCGACCATGTAAAGTTAGTACCGCTGGGCAAAGTTTGTACCGCTAAAAGAGACGTTAGAGACATAATACCGCCAAGGGTACAAACTATAACTTGGAACGTTTTTATTAAAATTAGGTCACCCAAACCTATAAGAAACCATTTCAATCACACACTTGCTCAAGCAATCACTCTAACTATCATTCATCTTTACAAGCCCTAATCTCTCGTACCGACGATCTCTCTCTTCTAAGCAAAATGGCTGCTCTTGAGTCCTATCCTAAGCACAACATGATCGCATACTTGAAAAAGACTGAAGGGAATGTTGAGTTTCATGAAGTCATTGATTTTCTTCAACGAAGTTATATTTTTCATGCGCTCACTGTAAGTCCTATTGTTTCGACCACATTCGTTGAACAGTTTTGGACGTCTGCTACGTCCAAAACATTCAACAATGTAAGGCACATAACTGCCAATGTAGCTGGCAAGGTTGTGTCTATCTCGGAAGCATCAATTCGAACTGATCTTCTTTTTGATGATGCTGATGGGATGGACACATTACCAAATCAAGCTATATTTAATGCTATTCAGCGTATGGGATATGAAGGGGAATTTAACTGTGTTAACATTTTTACTAAACTTTGTTTTCACCCAATGGAGTTCTTATTTACACAAATAATCATTGTTTAAGTTCCAAAAGGACCTCTTGGGATCAAATTCCACAAATATTGCCACAGCTGTAATTTGTTTAACACTAATCAAAAGGTAATAATTTTTTCCAAATTAATTTTTGATGTATGCTTATACATCTAGAGGCTAAGAAGAAGTGTAATGTATCCTCGTTTAATTTCTATAATTTTTAGGTAGAAAAATTACTAATATAGCTTTACCTATATATCACTTTCCTGTAAAATAGTTTAACTAGTAAAGTGTTTTTCTTTTGATTAAAGAGGGGCAAAACACTTCTCAGCAAAGTTAACACCTTTGTTTGATACTATGTAGGTCCAACCAACTCAGGACGAGGTGCTTCGCAAAAGACTATCTGATGAACCACCCTACACACTCTCTGCTCCCCACCTAGTGAAGTCCCAAAATGAGTCACTGCCTACTCATCTTCTGCTCAACAATTGAGGTACCTCTTTGAGCAACAACCTGAACCTTCCCCAAACTTCCCCCAAACCTTCCACCAAAACCGTCACCCACTCCTATTGTTACAGATTCAATCCCAGAACCTATCTTGTGAATAGAATCTTTGGAGATCATTCATCCAAATATACATCCCTTTCAGGGAATAGATGACATGACTCTCCCAAATGTCTAAGGATCTTTGTCTCTCTTTGTAAAAGGTTTTCAATCAATCCAAGGAAATTAAAACTCTTAAGGCTAAGATCACAAAGCTCAAAGAACAAGCTAAACCTGTCATCAAACATCATAAAGATATCTGAAGAGGTGTCTCAGTGCAGCCAAGGATTCCCAAGAAGAGCCTTCTCAAGAAACATAGGGTACACACAGATCTTATCCAACAAGGGAGGAAGAAAGCAAAAGGAGAATCCAGATTCAAAGAGAACCTCTGTTTTGATGTATGGCATGAAGATAACATTGAGCACATGAAAATAAAAATACTCAAAGTGAAGGGAGACAAGAGAAATGTTGATGAAAAAGGGGGAAAAAAAAAAAAAGAAAAAAAAAAAAAAAAAATAAAAAAAAAAAAAAAAAAAGGAAAAAAAAAAAAAAAAAAAAAAAAAAAAAAAAAAAAATAAAAGGACAAGGAGTTTGATGAAGAAAGACTTAGTACTGAAGATGTAGTTAGTACTGACAAGGAAGGAGTTAGTACCGACTTTGAGAAAGTTAGTACTGACAGACCAATAGTTAGTACTGACGAATCCAAAGTTAGTACTGATGAACAAGTTGAAGGTACTGAAGAATCCAATGAGAGTACTGAAGAGATCTTTGAAAGTTCTGAAGAGCAAAGAGACGGTACTGAAGAGAAATTGGAAAGTACTGCTAGGCAAATAAAAGGTACTGAAGATCAAACTAAGGAAGAAATTGCTTCTCAAACATCCACTCAAACTCCCACTTCTATGACATTTGGTGATGATGAAACAATAGCTACACTTCTCCTCAACATGAGTAAAGCCAAAGCTGCTTCTAAAGAAAAAGAGAAAGGGTTGAGTTGAAGGATGTTGAAGAATTGATAGACCTAGCCTACTTCCTACAAGACACTTCTCACATGAAAGCCTCCTCCAAAGATTGATCAAAAACAAAGGGAAGAAGAAGATTGAAGGAGATATCTTGAAGTGAAGATGATGATATTCCTCAAGCTGTGAAGAAATTCAAACAGTTGAGAGTGATGAAGAATTGGCTAAAATTCCAGAATGAATGGCAAGCAGAAGAAGAAAGAAAAAGATTGCTGAAGAAAAAGCAACAAATGAAGCTCTCAGTAAAAACTTTTGATGATATAAACGCAAGAATTGATGGCAGACAGAATTCTTGCTGAGAAGCTTCAAGAGCAAGAAAGAGAGCATTCACAATAAAGAAAAGCAAAGTGTCCTTCCTGATACAAATGCTTGCTCAGAGAAATTCTTTGCCGACAAAGATCAGAGGCAATCAGAACAGACCTCCAACCAAGAATCAATTAAGAAATGAATGATGACCTACTTAAAGCCTGTGTGGAAACTTCGAACATTCTGAGTTGAAGAGTAAGAAGTTGAAGACATACAAGCATTTATGAAAAGATAACAAGGTCATAGGAAATTTCATTGCTATGGGTCTGTTGAAGATATAGACTGATCAAAAGAAGAATAAGAAAGATTCCTCCAAAGGAGAAGAGATCAAGCGGAATCTAAAGAAAAGTTAAGGAAGAGGATAAAAGGAGAAGAAAATAGACAAGAAAAGAGAAAGCACAGTACAAGGAAAAAGATAAGTCAAGAAAAAAAGATTCCAAACAAGAATAAATCACAAGATACCCGATCATGACATTGGAAAGAGAATGATGAGCAGAAATTCTGCTTGACAATAAGCTCTAGAATAAGGACAGGAAGTAGATTATGAAATACTTGACAAGCAGTATCCAATCATTGACTGAAGACTGAAATCTTGGCACTAAACCACATTTGATGAATCTAAAGATCAGAAGAGATTTAATATGAAATGTGTTAACATGAAGTAAATGTCAAAAGAGATGCTCAGCACATTGATAAAGATGCTTCAGGTTTGACAGAGCAGACTTAGATGCTATATAGAACTTGTTGAGGAAATTTATCAAGATAAGATTCCTGAAGGTTTTGATAAATTCCTTTGGGGAATTTGATAGTTATGTTAATCTAGATGAACAAGATGGTTTTGAACTCCACAACATGAATGGAAAGTCGTCAGTGGAAGGCTGCAATAGTTTCTTCGGGGTACATACTTTGATGACTGATGAAGGATTAGTCGTCACATGCTAATAGAGAAGAAGTATCCTTTGAAAAAGGAAATACTGATGTAAATGATAAAGCTAAAATTGGAGTCTGAAGAAGAAAGTACTATGGCATTGGAATTGATAAGATTTATCAAGAAGGTACTTGCTGATTTAGAATCTAAAGAATAAGACTGATGGAAGTAAGAAGGATAGTGTTGCTAACCACCACAGCAATAAATGTTTATCCATTCACCAGTGCTTAACAGCATAAGAATTGGCTAGTCAACAAGCAAACGCTTGAGAAAGACTTCTCAAATCCGTTTATGGTTTACATATTACTAAAAATTGTAGGGTTATCAACTCACCTTGCTTCTTAGTGAAGAGTTGGCTAGTCCGAGATCAAACAGTTCTTGGTAAAGACTACTCAATCTGTGATAGCTATGTTTGCTAAAACTATAAGGTTTATCAATGCTCCATGTTATGAAATGAAGCATTGCTAGTCCAACACAAATGATAATTTGGTATAGACAAATCAAATCCGTGATGGTGACATTTACCACAAACTTATGGAATTAACTCACCATATTCTTAAATGAAGATTATCCTATCCCCGAAGCAAACGGCTACTGTAAAGGAACATCAAAATCCATTGAATGCTGTAGTTTTGCCAAAACTACAAAGCCAAACTGAGTTGGATTGTAGGTGAAAAGATTTGCTAAGTAGCTGAAAAGATTTGCTGAATTGCTCAAAAAACAAGGTTGCTGCTAAAGAAGGATAGAGTGTTACAAGATTAAGAATGATAAAGAATGTTTGGATTACACCTCTGTGCGTTAAAAGAAGCTTACAAGATTGAAGAACATGAAGTTTAAAATATTTTAGCATTCATAGTTTAAGGGAGGATATTA
The DNA here is from genome assembly GCA_026074375.1 of Tanacetum coccineum. Lineage (NCBI taxonomy): Eukaryota > Viridiplantae > Streptophyta > Magnoliopsida > Asterales > Asteraceae > Tanacetum > Tanacetum coccineum. Next base: position 4,392 of record BQNB010209452.1, read on the forward strand.
GGATTAAGTTATTCTTAACTTATGACCGACATACAAATAGTTAGTACTGACAGTTTATACTAGTACCGACAGTACAAAGTATTAAGTGACTTGTTAGTTAGTTTATACCGGTTAGTGAGAAAGTTAGATAGTACCGATGAGAAGATATTTAAAAATATTTATGAGATTTTTAGAAAAAGATATTAAGCTAAAAAATTTAGGGTTACCTTTAGCAGAATAACAGGATCACCTTGGCATAGTTTAGAAAAGAGACGATAAACATATCAATATCATAGTTAGCATCTGTAATCCCTCACAGAACACATTAATAAAGTATTGTTATTTAGTGTTCATTGTTCTTTTAGTAACCTGTTTAAGATTCCGCACTAACACATAGTTATTCAAGTCATGTTTTATAATAGTCATTTGTATTTATACATCTTGGCTATCATCCTTTATAGGCTGCAAAGATCCATTCAGTTTAATAGGACCTTTAAGTGGTATCAGAGCTTTGAGAAACACTGAATAAGAAGAACAGATAAAACAAGTTATTCATCTCCAAACCATTAAAACCAAACATGTCTTAACATAAGATGAAAATCCACCACCACCTCCTCCACCATCAACACAACCAACCAACCAACACAACAATCACAACAAACTCCTCATACAGTCTCAACCCTCAAGCTGCATTCCCAAAAAGGGAGAATATAATAATATGGGCTATGAAGAAGAAACTATTTTGCTCATACAGACTATCCAATTTGGGAGGTAACCAAAATGGAATGGACCTGTTCAGTCACAACTGATACATCAGGACAATTAAAATTTTGCCTCGCTAAAACAGCTGAAGAAATAGTGGCCGAGCAAGAGAAAGAAAACAGGACCCCGTGCTAATGGCCATACCAGAAGATGCATCTAGCCAAATTCCATACATGATGATGCAAAAGAAATGTGGAAGCCATCAAATCCAGATTGGTGGAAATGATAAATACACAAAAGATTGCAAAGTACATCTTGAAGTACAAGTTTGAAGAGATTCACTGTATCCAACACATATGGATCACAAAGGCTATGAGATGAATTCAAAGCTGCTCAGTCAGTTGAGAGATTCATGAGCAGGTGTATCACTGAAGATGCAAATCAAAATTCTAAGATCTCTACCTTTTGCTTGGTTACAAGTTTCCTTAAATTATGAGGAACAAACCAGAATGGACAGTCTCAATTTTGATGACTTTTACAACAATCTAAAGTCTTTAAAATGTAGGGATGTGCCCCGAGACAAGTCGCTACATGGGATGATCTCGCCTTCAAACTCATTATTCTCGGGTGGAACGTGAAGCATAGAATTTTGCAAAACGTTGATCCAAGGTTGAAATTCAAATTAGCACATTCACCTAAGATATAATAATTGTCGGGAGTGAAAAGTTCACAAGTTGCAAATATGAGTAGTGTTAGCATCTTAACTGATATTTAACGGTGATTTCGTTTAAGCTTGGTTTGGAGCGAGTGAAAAGTCAGGAACGATGAATTTATCCTTTTTGGGGCATTCTCGGATCGAAATGCATCTTTTTCTATGATCCCTAACGGTTATGAAAATAACGAAAGTCAAATTAGTTAATTGCATATATATATAAAAAGAGAAAATAGGGAAAAAAATATTAGTGGTAATAAGTATATATCTTTAAAAATGGTAAAAACGGGGCTTTTCTAAACTCTTGATTCTTTAAATTCCCCTCGATGAACACTTAGCTACTTTTTGAGGTAATTAGTCGACGGGGATCGAGATTCTTAGTTTTCTAAGTGCTTACTTATAGCATTGCGTGGGGCACAACAATATCTTAGTATGGGGGATTTTGGTATGTGTTTAATTACACATACCTTTGACCACTAAAAACGGACTTAAATGACTAAAAACATACCAAAAATACATTGTATTTGTATGTTTTGCATTTGTTTTGTGCAGGTAACAAATATCCAAGAAAAGGACAAAAATCGAAGCCAAAACAACAAAACCGAGCACTAGAACAGAAAGACCGTGAGAAGTCAAAAAGACAAAGCCAAAGTCAACAAAAAAGTCAAAGTCTAAGTCAACCCCAAGATAAGGTATTGGAAAGAGCATCGAAAACCGAACCCAAAAAGCAAAATTGCCAAAAGTGGGCCCACCCGTATCCACCTAGTGGGCCCGGGATAGCCCACTTATAATTTACAAACTTTATAAGCCTAAAACCAATAAAAAGCCCAACACCACTTTCTTATAACTCTCGGCCCAATCAAAAAAGCCTAAACCCATCACCCTTTATAACTCCCCTCCCGTTATCCCTTAACCTTTTAAACCTTAACCCCGTTAGTCCTTAAAAGGACTAACGGTGCAAACCCAACCCAAACAAAAAGGGCCACAATTGCAAAATACAAGGACTGTGGTTGTCATCAAGTTATACACCTTGAGGGGCTTATTTTGCCCATTTCCTAAACTTCAAATCAAGCGGGAACACTGTACATCTCTTTCAGTGTCCTGTCTCTACTACCCGCCAAATAACAGACCAACATTGTTCCCCTTTCTTCTCCCCCTTGTCGACCAACCTTATCCCTCCCCTTATTACCACTTTGGCAATCCTTTGCATCCCTATTCGTCATGAGAACAAGACAAAAGATCAAGAGTTATGATTATATGACATGGACACTACTCAAGATCAATGGCTAAGATGACTCTTGGAGCCCTCTTATACAACAAGCACACCTGCAAGAGCTCTCACAAAGAAAGCACACCTCCTAGAATCTTCTTTTGATTAGTATAAATAGGCTCATTTGTAAGCCTTTAAAAAACTTAGTTTTTAGTAGTTTTCAGCTTATAATTTAAGTTTTTAGCTTATTGTAATGTTTTCTTAAAAGCCTTGTAATGATTTTAAGTTTAATGAAAGATTGAAGTTTTTATATTTTACCCCGTTTTTAAGTTAAAGTGTTTGATTGTTTAAAACTGTTTTATAAGCTCTCAAAAGCTCTTTTTTATAACCTTCTTAAGCTGTTACTTAAGTCTTACAAAACTTTTTCATAGTTTGTAAGGTTTAAGTTTATTTTACCAAAAATCACTTAAAAAAAGCTTTTTGGATGATATGCCGGATTTGGATGGGCTTATGTGTCATTTGCCCTGTTTTGATAAGTTAGAGCTAGTAGATAAGCTCTTTTGAGCTCATTTGCCCTGTTTTGAGCAACCTTTGTAAGTTTTATTTTTCCATTTATAACTTATTTACTATTCAACTCTTATTTGTGCTTATTGTCTGCTTATATTTGCTTATTTGTGTTTGCTTATGATGTTTAATGCTTATTATGCTTGTTTTATAGTTTAGAAATCATTTGTTTGAGATTTCTTATAAATTGTCTTAAAATAGCTTATAAACTAGCACAATCTGTTTTAGCTTATTTGAGTGCTTATTTGTTATTGAGTTTTGCTTAATATTGATAATAAAGCTTGTTAGATATCTGGTCTTAAAAGTTTGTTCATTAAAAATTTAAGTTTTTAATTAAAAAATGCATTTTAAGTGTTTAAAGGGGTGTTTGGTTTAACTGTTTTAATGGGTCAAATTGGGTCAAATTTGCATTTTGACAATTGAGTCAATTTAGTTTAGTTTAAATTAGTCCAAAAATTCAGTTTGTTTGAGTTTTTAAGTGTTAAATCTCATTGTTAATGTTTTAAGAGTTTGTGGTTTGAAACTGTTGGCTTATAACTGATTTCATTGCTTATTTGATTGTGATCTTGCTTATTGTTGTTTTGTGATGTTTTTTGTGTTTATGCATGTGTTAAAGTTAGATAAGAATTAAGTCTAATAGCCAGCAATTGTCATTTTTGTGTTATGCCAAAACTGTCAAAAATTTGCTAAGTATTGAAAAGTTTGAGAAAATGCCTTTTCAAATGCTATTTGTGGCTTATTCTGAATTTCAAACACTCTTTTGAATGTTGATATAAGCTATTTGAGGTCTAAATTTAATCTGTTTATAGGTTATATAGTCATAAGGATCTATTTATTTGCTTATTTTTAAGCTTAAAAGTAGTGATTTGTTAAGATTACAAAAGTTTGCAAAAATTTGTCTAAGTGTCAAAACAGTGTGAGATAGCTTTTTCATGAAGTTTTTTAAGTGCTTATTTGAATTTCAAACTTCTTTTTCTTTGTTGCTTATTATAGCTTTTTGGCCATTCTTCTTAGTGGTATAAGCCACTAAGCCATAAGGATCCTTTTACTAGCTTATTTTTAAGCTAGAAAAGTCCCTTTTGGCTTTTTTGCTTATCAATTTTAGCCAAAAAAACTATTTTGCTTATTTAGGCTTATTAGCTTATTGCTTTTGCTTATTCTAGGTTTAGTTTAGCTTATTAGGTTAGTTTAAGCCCAATTTAGCTTATTTCTTTTAGTTTAACAGTAGCTATTTAACTTATTTGCCCTTTAGCTTACAATCTTTAAGTACTTTAAGTTTATAAGCTTTTTGATGATTCTGTCTTTTTAGCTTAATTTGGTTGCTTATTTTTGTTCAAGAGTGCTTTTTAGATATAGCTTAAGTTCCTGTCTTAGCTTATTTTGAGTTTGCTTAGCTTATTTAGTGCTTAAAAAGTAAAACAGTTAGCATTTTATGGCTTAGTATAAACTAGCTTATTCTGTCACCCTTTAACAGCTTATTTTGTGCTTATTTTTTATTTATAAAAAAAGTTCTTTTGTAAAAGTTGCTTATTTTTAAGTAGTCTAAAAAGTTGTAAAAAATGGAAGGTAAAAAACGTTTGGGAATTGGGGGAAGCCAAAGGTGAGCAGGACTCGAACCCGAGACCTCTACCCCAATTCAACCAAACGTTTTACACAACACACACACTACCACTCGCCCTGGGGACTTTTTCGATTTTAGTCTGCAAAATTAATCTTTTATAGTAGTTTTAGCCATTTTGGTTTATAAGCCGTTTTTAGCTTATTTGATAAGCTGTTTTCACCAGCTTATTTTTATTAGATTCCTCATTGTTCAATGCACTTTTGCTAATTTTTTTAGATTTTTATTAAATAGTCTAGTATTTTTAAACATTTAATTTCATTAAAATCGTTTTTAATTCATAAAAAATTATAAAAAAGTCAAAAAAATATAATTCTTTTTTAAAAAATTTTCTTTTAACATTTAGGACTTAGAAAAATTAGATTTGCTTTCGTAGGGTTAAAATTGCAAAATTTGATTTTTTAAAGAACGAGATTGAATCTCGTTCACGTTTTTAGTGTTTTTAAGCCCTAGTCACCTTCGTTTTTGGTCTAGTTTTCTTTGTCCTAGCATTTTAGTTAATTTAGACTCATAAAAACCAAAAAGATCATTTTAGGACTAAATTTTGTTAATTTAGGGTTTTTAAGGTCCCGTTTAGGATTTCCGATTTGCGTTTTTAGTTAAAACTAGTTTTGTCTTAATTGTTTTTAAGTGTTTGCCTTAATTTTCTCGTAGTTTTAGAAATCCAATCATAATCTTGTTCCATTCAAGCAACGATTATCAAAATGACTCTCGACTTTCAATTGAAGTCCTCGTTGGGGATAACGACCCGGGAATCATACTCCCGGTTTACTACAATTGTGATTTTTGATTCCTTTCCTTATTATATATTTAGATATTTATTTATATTTATTATATATTAAGGGTTGAATCTTAAACAATCAATGCCCTCTGTTAGCCGTAATTATATTAAGTCAAACAAGAATGTTATCGGTCTTATTAAGTCAAAGGAAGTCTTGTAATGTAATAGGCTAGTCGAGTATTAATGGGCTTGGATTGTAATTTAATATTGTCTGTGTTTCGGGCTGAAAGCCCAAGTTAAGCCAAGCCCAGCCCAAGAAGAAGCCCATGCGTCTTAAGTGAAGGCATAAGGTATAAATAGGACCCTCTCCACACATGGAGAGGGTGTTGGTTACATTTGCTTCCTTGTATGTGTGTGTAATCATCCACCACTCCTCTCTT